>CAJNJA010008526.1:0-15394 GCA_905231915.1 Symbiodinium necroappetens
GGTTCAAAGTCCTTTGGGTTTTAGGGTCTAGAGCAAGAGTTCAGGGTTGCGGGTGTTGGCATGAAGGCTAGGGATCCCAAGCTTCCTGAGGAGCAGAGCGCTTTGAAACATCTTGCCGGCTAGTTGGGGGTGTTCAACTGCCAGCCCTACAGCGGTTGATTGCAGTATGGAACTCAACCATGTTGGCCAGTATGCAGCCCGATCTTCAGACATTCAGGCCGGGCGCCGTTTTGTTCTGTTACATCATGTGGGGTAAATTAGGGTCCCTTTTCGGATCCNNCTATATTGGGGACCTACAGAGGGACCCTAATTTAGAGAAGTACCCATGTATCGAAGGGGACGGACCCGGTGATGTGGATTCAGGGCCTCGTGGTTTCAGGGTTCAGGCTTTAGAGTTTTGGGGCGGTTCAGGGCTGTCAAGGTTTACGGTTTGTGGCTTTAAGGCTTGGATTAGTCCGTGTTCTGTTTTCCGTTTGTTCCATGCCCCTGCTCAGGCAAATCTAAGGGAACGGGAACCGACAATGAAGATCAGCTTCCATCAACCTGCGACGAACAAACCGGAATTTCGAAGACTGACGCGCCCGCATCCAGCCTGAACTCTGAAATCTCACCCTGAAGTCCGACAGCCGTCAGCACCGGCTGCTCCCCAAACGATCCGAAAACATCCTAAAGTCCTAAACCAAGCCCCGGGCCCCAGGCCTTTAAACCCGCACCACATCGAGGCCCAGGTTCTTTCAAAAAATCCTCAACTCCCAAAACCCCTAAACCCCGAAAAACATGCCTGAAACCCTGAACTCCAAAACAGTTCGTCCACACCCAAAGCCCAGCAAACTAAGACCTTACAGTCCCCACACCCTCAACCCCGAGACCCTACATCCCCAACCCTTCCTTTCCCAGACCTTTCATCCCCAGAACCCCAGTAAAAGACCCCGAGCCTGAGGCCTAACACCCTAAGGCCCAGCTTCCGACCGGCACATTATACTGTAATCTTGGTACATCCTCATATGATGTTTAATAGAATCGCAAAGACTCGACGAGAGTCCTAATAATATACGATACTATACTTTTTGATACGGTATGATATGACACGGTATGATTCTACTATGTTATGCTATATTATCTTACAGTCTGCGATAAATATTTCTACTGTATTTTAGACGACAAAGCTTCCGACTTGTACCGCATCCTCAGAAGCCTCTCCGACCAGTCCGCTGCAACGCAGCCCAGCGGCTCCTCGTAGGACGCGAGTTTTTTTTTCTGGATTCTTGCAAGGAATGGTGCCCTTAGGTTCCGATAACAACAAAACAGACCACGGAATTTTCTGGATTCTTCTGCAAGGAATTGTGCACTTAGGTTCCCATAACAACAAACAAGACCAGCAAGGAATTGTGCACCTAAGTTCCCATAATAACAAACAAGACCCCATCTTTTTTTACTGGAGATCGCTATCGTGGTAACTGGCTCTGACTTTGCCCGTTGCTTGAGGCTTCGGGTTTGGGTTTCGTTATAAGTCTGTTATACGTGTTCGATGAGTGTCGATTTAGGCCTATGTGGGCTTTCGGGCTTCAGGGCTTAATGGTGTTGTCGTAAAGGGAGTTTTCGGGGGCGGGGGGTTGTGGCTTGGGGAAGGGATGGGTTTCTATGGCTGGAGTCGTTCTATTCGCCGTGTAATGGTTTGGATAGTTTATGAATGTGGGTCTACGTCCGGGCATGGCTAAGTGGAGATATTTCCGTGCCATGCACCATAAAGCGTTTTATGGGTTTTGGGAGGGTTTGATCAGGATTTAGGGCTCTGATGGGCTACCTGGAGCTAGATGGCGCTGACGGTCCAAGTATCGCGTTTGAGAACACTGCTCACTCTATCAGGGGCCCTTTCTTCATGATGCAAATGTCGCTGTCGTACAACTCAACAGAAACAGTCGCCAGCCAAAAAACGGATACCCAGGCCGCACACTCTTTCGACTTTTGCCGAAGGCCTTAAGCCTCATTTTCGGAACGGCTCTACAAGACTCTATACAGGCTCTCAACCGCAAAAGGACACACAACACCCAATTAAAGGAACCTTAAGCAACACCCCTCCTGGCCATCGACCTCCAAATAGTCGGCGGTATCCACCGCTACCACCGTGGGCGGGCGCTCTTCCGTCGCCTCTTCAAATCCCATGGCGTCCTCGGAGCCTATGATGCACAAGGTGAAACTTGCAAGAATTTCCGACTGGCTAATTGTTTTTTTAATGTTATAGGCACTACAAGCCCTCAAGACGTAATCCCCAAATCCTGAAGGGGTGCTGGATTCTGCACCTGAAGGACTCCTGTGAGCCAATGCCGTTGAAGGCCCGCTTGCTTTTTCCACTGCCACACAGTGCTTCGCACCCTCCAACCACGGACTTCTGCAATCGTGACGTCAAGCCCTAAACGCTTTTTTCAGCATGGGCAGCGCTTTACCCTCAACCCCTCAACCCCAAACCCTAAACCCTCAACCATGGTGTACAATCAGGATATATCTATCATAGCTTAATAGCACGACAAGGACGTCCCTAGGCTATGGACGCTGAAAAAATCGACTAGCAAAAGCAAATCATGCCATCTCCCAAACCCGAAACCCCTAAACCACACCTCACCCTTTCCCTGGTTTTTTGCCTTCTTCCTGGCTGCAAGAAAGAAGCAAGCTAATCACGACGGTAGTTAGGGCCCAGTTGGGGTGATTCCACAATTACCCACAAGAGGGTATCGAAGACAGCAGAAGTTCATACACATGCTCAAACACCTGCTCAGCTTGCAAGGTTTCGACCGCAAACACTGCGCCGCGGAGCGAAAGGGCTTGTTCAACCGAGAATCCTGGAAACTGGCCTACGGTGTCGACGAGGGTGATTTGGTGACGTGCAGTGGGTTCGGGGGAAGTGATGCATCCACCAGCAGCAAAGCCACTGTGTGGAGGCACGGTTCCTTCGGGTCGCCTTCAACAGGAGACAGCTGTTGGTGGCCAATAGTTCGGCAAGTACTGAGGGACTGGAAACAACCCTGACCGAGTTATGTCAAAAACTACAGTCGTGACTTGTCCCAGGCCCATAACCCCACTTGCATCTACTCATGAACACTTTAGAAGGCCCCTGGCTTTTCTCGGCGGGCGCAATGGTGGGGCGTTCCCACAGAGCCCAATGCACCCTTAAAGCTGGAAAATAAAACAACGGTGGTACGGATCTTAGTCGATGCCTTGAGACATATTCCTTCGCTGAGGGGTAAACTGGGCTCTCTGGTCTCCATCTCAGGGTGCCCTCAAGCCTTCCATCCTGTGGAACCTGGCGAAGCAAGGAGGGGAGTCACAATCGAAGCCCCGATATCCTATGGTTTCAGGAGCCGATGAAGGGCTGCTTTCAGGGTGCCTGTAAGGCTTACCACCCAGATGTCTCTGCATCCATACGGAGACGCAGCAAAAACAACTTTAGTTTGATCTGAATCTGGTGTCCTCAGAGATCAAACTCGTCCGCAAACGCCTAACAAAATTGTCATGTATTGACCATGCTATTGGGAACACCCCCGGTCCGACAAACAGCAGTCAGAAACCTTGAAACTCCCGGGACCTGTGCCCAGTCGAGTGGCGGAAGGCCGTCTTGCCGGAGGTGAGGCAGGCCAGAAGAACGACCACCACGGCCGCCAGCCCCTTGCCGACGAGTTCATACAAGACAGCCCTTACTGCCCAGGGCAATCGACTCACCTGGCTCCGGCTTGTGATTTACTACCAAGTACGTGAACTTCGAGATGTCATCAGCCAGTAAGCGGCCCTAATCCATAGTCTGTTTTAGGGAGCCATAAGGGCTACTACACGGGCTCTGTTTCTTGATTAGAAGAAAGGTTTTGGGGGGTATATTGTACTCCACTCACCCTAGGAGGAGAAGAGTATTACTAATAATTCAGTCTTCTGAACCAACATGAGCATGAATGCTCCAACATGCAGGCGAGGGTGCAGCTCTTGTAGGCTTCGGACGCTGTAGGTAGCGGCAAAGACTCAAGCCCTGAAATTCATGAGACCGCCGGCACAAAGAACCGGAGAAGGGTGTGCAACTGGACCCAGAGTCCCGAAATAAGCCTGTAAAGCCGTGCCCCCAAGTACACCAACCAACAAGCTCAGGCCAAATCAACGTCCCAAACCCAAAGCTCAAACGCAACGGCCTTTGTCAGATCCGAGCTGGCTTTTAATCATAACCATCTTCCTTTTTGGAGTGTGTTAAAGTATACGGCTGTAAAGACTACAAGTTACAAGTTATTAAGGTGTTATATATCATGAGCCCTAAGCCCCTACACCCCATAGCCGACGACTCTGAGCCCTTGCTGGCGAAGGCTCGAAGCAAACCATCCGCCGGAAGACTACCTAAGGGCTGCTTTAGGGCGTTTGGTTCCTTGAAAGCTTTCTTTTAATGTATCTCCGTAAACGCTTCCTTCAAGGCGGCTTCCCTTAAACCTTTCCTTTAGAGGCTCGATTGAGGGGGTCCTTTCAGTGAGGGTTGCTACGAGGGGTTCCTTCCGGGTCTACTTAAATTAAAGGTTTGGCCTTGGAGATCTTACAGTAGGGTTTGGGTCAAGGATAAGAGCATAGACTCAAATTTTGAGGTAGTACATGTATACACGTACTAGAAAAAAACCTGCTCTAGAACGAAAAACGCTTGATTTCACGCAACAGCAACCATGCAAATCCTTCTGCTATACAACACTGCAACATACTGCACCGCCACGAGCGAAAACATCTGCCAACACTAAACGCCTGGCAGAAAGATCTCAGACTTGACTCAGAAGGCACGCTCAAAGCATGGCATGCCTGGCTTGTTTCAACAACAATACGGCATCGGTGTGTGCACACGCACGGTGCTGTTGTTGGATGTCAGGTTGAAGGCCCGATTCTGCATCGCAGCTGCCCATGCAGACTCGGCATCACGCTGCCATTGTCGCATCAAGGGCGCCTTCGGGGAATGGAAGCGTCAGTGTCCAAGTGTTTATAGCACAGAAAGCTTAAGCTTTCGATTCTTGCAGCTAAGCGAAACAAGGCGTTATGTGTTTAGGACCTGGTTAGGATTTGGGGCAGCTTGGGGGCCCAAGTTTACTGCTGAAAGCGGCCATGACCCTCGAAGCCTCGAAATCCTCGACGGGTCTGCAGCTGAAGTTGGCGACCTGAGCTGAAGGTGCTAACTTGACAGGATCCAGATGCTTGACGCCTACACAACCCTGCGAGGTTATCAGATCCTCGGCGCACCCTCCTGGATCCCGCACGCTTAACGCCTAAGGCCTGCCTCCCTCACCCCGGCGCTGTTGCTCTCGCAGGGTGCAAGTCGGATCTTTCGGGCCATGCCAGATACGAGGGCAGGGAAAAGTCACAAAGTTGAGAACTGACAAGAAAACTCTGCCTCATTGTATGGCAGTGCTTTCGCACGTGCCATTGATGTGGACGATGCAATTGATAAGATTGCGATGCTGGTAATGACGGTGATGCTGATGCTGTGCTTATAGCGGTGTAAACAGTGGCGGCGATGGCGCGACTTCGCTCGCGCTTCAGTTTTCCTGGCCTGCCGCGGCAAGTTTGCATTCAATTCGAATTAAATTCAGCACGGCTGCGCGCAGCAGAAACTGCACCCACTACCAAGAGAAAGAACCCAAAAACGCAGGCTTGCCGAGTTCACGCAAGCCCTACATTCCCTAAACCCTTTTGCATCCAGGCCTATTGCAACTGCCGGGTACCCCTGAAAAACCCTAAACCCCTAAACCCCTACGCCCTAAACCCCTAAACCGCAGCATCTTCGAGCCTCGGCTCTCCCCATGAGCCGAGCCGCGCAGGCCTCCACACAGGGCGTCCCGGTGCAGCCCTGGTGCTCGGGCTGATAGAGCTCGGGGTGGCTGGCCTGGGTACAGAGCAGCTTTGGGTTTTTCGGGCGGCTCCGGGGTGGTACTTAAAGGCGATAAGGCGGCGTCAGTAAGTAGGTTCTACCTGGAGTTAAGTACGATGGCCCCAAGAGCTGGTTACCTATTTGTCTACTTGTAGCCACTTGCTGAGTCCTCTGATCCTCTACGTAGGGTTTAGGGTTTGAACTCGGGGCTCGGGTTGTCTGATAGTTGTGCTCAGGAGGTCCCTCCCGCCTGGAGGGGCTGAAGACAAAACTGAAAACGAAAGCGGCAAAATCCAACAGTGCACACCCCGAAACTGCCGATGGCTTCCTGATGAAAGCCAAGACTCGAAGAGAACTGCAAGAGTATCTGAACACAGGAAGGGTCACCATCTTTTGACTTCATCATTCACTCTAGAGGAGACCTGCACGATATCGGTGAAAGAGGTGGTTCCTTCCATGCTGCAGTGTCATTGCAGCAGCATGGAAACCTCGTCGACCTAATTATTCGGATTCCTGTACAGCCGCATTTGCATGCTTGAACCCACAGTGCGAAAAGGCTATTGGGGCCTTCATAATTAGAATAAGGTTTCGGGGTGAATTATTGTGTAACTCTATATTTAAATGTAACCAGAAGCCATAAATTAATTAACACAGAGGTAGTAGCAACTACTACCTGAACCTAAACGATGCCCAAGCTGCAGCAAACTGAACCGCCGTAGATCCCAGCGTGTCGGGGGCCACGAGGACGTCACCGTTGGCCAGGCAGGACCACACGTCCCTGGTTGAGGACGCATGTGCTTAAAAGTCTTAAGGGTTTACGGCTTTGAATTTGAGGTTTAATTAGGAGACTCGGGGAGTTCAGCGCTCAATCTCGGACATGCCAGGCGAGGGGCTTAGGGCTCAGGGGTTCTCACCAGCTTCGCTTTCACACAACGGGCTCTTGATGCCAAATCCTGAACTGCAAGGCCTATCTGGGCCCCCTTTTTGGAGTTTCATGGTACGTAGACACCATTATTGAAGCCCTTTTCCCCGGCATAATGGTAACAACATGACGATTTCTATCATCTTAGCCTCGAAGGACTTTTTGTCGTTGAATCATGGGTCTACCGTCTTGCATTCATAAGTTATATAAGGAAGCAGGCAGGGTGCATTTAGTAAGTTAGTTTAATATTTTGGGTGCCCCACTTCAGCATCATCAATGACTGTGATTTTCAGGCATTACGCAGATGATCAAGACCTGCTTCCTGGTTTGCAAAGGTCGGGAAAGGCCAGAAGTGCTTTCAGAGGCCCAGGTGCCGGAAGTAGTGCTCGCGAACATCTGCGGCATCTTTGATGCCATGATGCATCACCTAGTACTCGCGTCTCAGAGCGGCGGTCGGCTTTTTGATACTTACTTGCTTGGGGCCACCCTATTGGGTTTGCATCGAAACCCAACCTGGAGTTTCTGTATTCTGGCTTTGGTGAAAAGAGGAAACGAAGTCCGAAGATAACCCTTTTTCCAGCATAGGACAGCGGCAAACTGAAGTTCGTTAACCTCCCGACACACTTGCTTAGACCTTGAGGGCTTCTTGCCTTCACGCTTCACGAGGCGTCAGCATGGACTTTACGTACGGCGGAGTAGGCATGCAGCACTTGTAACTCTAACTATATCGAGCCATGAGCCTGGAACCAAGCACTCAAATGAAAGTACACTGCAGCCGCGCTACCGGCCCGATCAAGTTGCTGGCACGACGGTTCAGGTACACGCCGTCGTCCACGAAGAACTGCATCCTCCAAAGCTCAGGGCGTTCTGAAGGTGTAACGGCGAAGCCTCAACAGGTAGACTAGGTCTTTGGGGCATGCTACACTACAAGTATTTTTCACCCTTATGTAAAACAAGCTATTACTACTAACTCTCCAATCCCGTATATGACGATGGCCGGAATTCAGATCCCAGGTAAATGGTTCAGGCAGTTCTGCCTCTGCTCAGATCTATGAGGCACTAGGAATCATTCTTAGGGCTCTAACTTTGGAGTGGTTCGAGTGCCATTTCCGCAGCCAAAGGTGCTGTTGCTTGGAGTTTACGGTTGAGGCTGTAGGGCGCAGAAGGATCGGCATCCTAGATCCCAGGGACTATCCATCTCCAGCATCGAATATCTCACAATCCGTGGCAACACCAACCATGAGGCAGCATCCTCAAAGCCATGCAATAAGCTTCTTGGGACTTGGGACCCTGTATCCCGGAGCTCAACATCAAGTCCAGCAAGACAGCGGGCACCAGTTTGACCCATAAGTTTAAGTTCTCCGGCTGCACACAAGCGCGAACAAACTACACCGTAGCAAAGGATAATACCATGGGAACATACGGTCAGGTTACAAGGTCTCCATAAAATTTTCTGCATCGGTGGGCCTCGGCCAAATGGTCAATGTACCTGAGGAAAGCCACTCTGGCCGAGAGGCAGGTACTACACGTTAGCGAGCTCAGTGCTTGAGGACTCCAAGTGCACTTGGGGTTTGGAAATAAACGTGCATACAGGTACTCTACGAATTTACATGAAGGTCTTGTGGACTCTGATTTTCTTGGAGGAAACCTTACCGAACTGATGAGCGAATAGTTGGGTGAATCAAAAGGAAAGTAACAAACAACATGGCCGAGCGCATGTAGCACGCGGCAACTGAAGGCCTGTGTAGGGATACAATGCATGCATACATACATTACATTACGACGCACATGCACGCTTACCTGGCTGGCTGCCTACCGTCCGTCCATCCAAAGAAACTCGATGAAAATGTGTGCACATCCAAGGTGGTGAAGAACTCTTCGCTTCCAGCTTCGACTTGTTGCCCTTTCCTGTGCTTTTGTTCACGAGATGAAGGATGCATAGCAAGTGAGATGATTTGCTTCTTTAAGGTCCCTGAAACGATCCGCTCTCGCGAGAACCCAGCTTCTGCCACTCAGCCGCAAGATGTGGACCAGAATCCACGACAGTGCCTCCAAGGCTTGGGAGGGCTATCGCACGGTTTAGGGTTTAGCGGGGCTTAGGGTTTAAGGCAAGGGCTTAGGGTTTAGGGCTAGTCGTTTAAGCTTGAGGATCCGAAGTTTTCCTGAAACATCGTAAACCTTGAACCCTTAAGCCTTAAGCCTTTAAGCCTTACTTCAAGGCTTAGGGGACTTCACTTGGTTCAGAGTGGGGGCACCAATGAGACGACCCAATGAGACGACTTCGATTCGGATGTTTGCACATGTTTAACCCACCGGGTCTAACCTTCTTAGTAACGCCCTCAACCTGAAATCCCGAACCGCCACAACACAAACCCGTATGACCCTCTTTCACCTACCCGGTCCAACCCTATCACACACCATAAAAACCCTGCCAAATCCGCTAAAGCACTGTGAAGCACAACGAGACCCCCCAAAACCTTCGTCAACCCTCAACCGTGCGCCACGCGGCCTGCGCCCGAAGCCCGTAGATCCCAGTTTCCAGGCGCGAGGAGGGCCCAGAACCTCCCCGATGGCGCATCCCAAATTCACGTGGCGCGCGTGTGAGGCTGGGGCTAGTAGGCAGCAGCTTCGTCGAACGGATTCCAAAGCCCTTGGTGTGCGTGGGCTGCTTCCCGACACCCTCATTAAATCCAAAACCTTAAACCCATGTTTCCCAAATTTTTCAAGTTCTTGCCAAGCTCCGCAACTCTTAGGAGAGGTTGAAAAATTGCAGACCGACCCCAACAGCTCAACTCAGTCTCAATTCTCACGATGTACTGGGCGTTGAAGGTTTAGTGCTTTTCGACTTGTGTTCCTGGCGTTTTTTTGACAAACCAAACCAGACAAATGTGCCAGAGGATTCACTGCTCAGCCACGAACTACCGAGATATTTCTAAGACATTGATCCAACTGGAGCCCTCACCAAAGTACGCCAACGATATTAGCCATCTAACACATGAGCAACGGCCCCCACAGCCAGTTTTGGATCCATCGCGAATCATCCACTTTGCTGCCTCCTCATCCGGTGCTCCTCAGCCTATCTCTTTCAGACCTCTTCTGGTCGTTGTGTCCGTCGGTCCAGCAGGCATGCAACGTCATGTATACCCATACAAAGGCACGACTCGGCCATCAACGACCTGAAGGCTCTCATCATTAGCAAATTCCTGGCACCCATCATCTCGTAATGTCACATGCCCTATCCCTTAGTGTCACTGACCATGCAGTCCCAAAAAGCAGATCTGAGCCAGCTCGGTCCCCACATGCAAGCACGCATATTTCAGAAGTATATGTCAAGGAACCATGCGGGCAAATTCCTGGCGCTTAGGGCTTGGAGTTCTTTGGGATGTCAGTAGAATTTGGGCTCCTTGTGGTTTAGGGTTTTTGAGAGTTTTCGGGTGGAACTCGCACGTAGTCTGATAACCAAGTAAGGTCAGCCTCTTGACTCCAACCTAACCCTGAATTCCGAACCAGTTACCCTGAACCCTAAGCCGGCAAAATACGTACAAACATGCCCGTATTGTGCCTTCTTGGCTGTGCGGACGAAATTCCAGTATGGCTCCAGATTGTCCACAGTCGCCTCACGGTGTTGCGGCACTCATCCCTGAAACGAAACCCTAACTGGGGACTGTATAGAGTACTAGAAGGGTTGACCGGTGACCTGAACACCCACTCTTGTACAGGTGAAGGCATGCGTCTAAAAGAACCGCTCTATGTAAGGTGCCCCTGGAGGAGTTGCAACCAAGCGGCCGTAAGATTGCCGTAGAGCTCATTCACCTGACAGGGCTCGGCGCCCTAAACCCTGAACCATAAACCTGTAAACCCTACAAAACCTCCATGTGTGCTTTTTGCGAAAGTCTTCAGCAAGCTGACCTTTTTTTTCGCAGCCCAACCTGAGTTACTTACTACCTGCAACGCGGTATCCTGAAACGTCAAGAGTTCCTTCTCGCAGGAATTTGGAAGGAAAAAACAATTCAAAATGAACATCGTCAATCAGCAGTGTACTGAAGTTGAGTCATACAGTGGCCTTAATAATTTGAATAGGGTTTTGAGGCACAGCATATAAAGGAACCCTAGGCCCCACTATTCAAACATCAGGGCCTCTATGCTGCGCTCATCTCTGAGGCCAGAACACCCGGAGTTCTAAATATGCATCCCACACCCATTCTTCGAACCCTGCACAGCGGCATCATGGGCACCGACGCCTTCGGACTCAACAGCTTAAGAATATGCCCTTCGAGGCTTTAGAACTGAATTTTTTTGCTTTGGGACTCACGGGGGGTGGGGCCTTCGGCTTTATAAACTTGCAGCCCAGTCGCCTGCACGGCCCCTTCAAGCTCGAGGATGTTGACCTCTGCAGACGACTGCCAAGCAGCCCCAAACTAGCTTAACCTCTTATCCAAAAACACGATGAAGCCCTCTAAACATGTTAAGCAGCCTGTTATTGCAAACAGTATGAAGGAGGCAACCAAACGCATGCGCAGCTTCACAATTATATGAACTGGGGAATTCCCGACCTGCAACTGAAATCACCCCAAATCTGATCCTTCTTGGTACGGCAGCCCCCCAAACCTTCTAGCCAACTCTAAACAGTACAGCCTACGTGGATTTCATGGGTAGTTACAAGTAGGGTTATAAGTAGGGTAACTCTAGTTATAACTTATATTATGGGACTTATAACCCCACTTATGACTACCCACGAACCTCCAAGTACGTGCCTCTACTCCCAAACCCACAAGTCTCAAGTAAAGCCTCAACCCCAAAACCCGGAAGCCCACACTGGCGACGGGGGCACCAGCATCACATGAAGAGCTCCGTTGTCTGCCGAGCTGAAACCTCGTCCGGTCATTCAGGCTTCTCGCAAACTCGTAGGGTTTTGGCGTTTCTGGACTCGCTCTCCAAGGCCCTTCCTGTAAAGCCTAGAGCCCTACTTCAAGTGTCAACCCCACCTTACAGCCCTTAATCCCGACAAAAGACAGAAAAGGCATGCTGAAGTACAGATCTGGTTGCCGGGCGGTTTGTGGCTGCGGAGAAAGGCCTCTCGCAGGGGTTTCGGGCGCCTGTGGTTGTCTTTGGGTGTCGGTTTCAGGTTTCAGGGTTGGGGTCTGTGGGTTTCAAAGCTTACCAGTTTACCAAAGCCCGCAGCCCCTAACTGCAAAGCCTGGGCGTTTACAAGTATCTCATTTTATTCGAAAAGGATCTTGCGCGCTTCAGTGCTTCGGGGTATTGGGGTGAACCAACAGAAAAGAACGAGGATAACATAATGTGTGCCATATGCCCACACTATGGGAAGTCACAACATGTAAAGCCTTTGCCGCCTGAGAGTGACCAGTGCCTTCAACAACAAAGCCAGCTAAGGTAGATTTCAGAAGGATCCTTCGGCTCCTCAAGCAAGAGTTTTCCTAGTTAGCCATGAATAGCATCCTGCAAACCAGTGACTGCTAAGGTTTCGTTCTCTCTAGATTGTTCAACCAACACAGGAACGACGGACACTACTGCATTGGGGAGCTTGGTTTCAGCCTCATTACCAAGTCCCATGACTCCCCAAGTAACACTTCAATAAGAACCTCGAGGGAACTCCTGTGCCTCAATTTAGGAGAGCTGTCTCTAAACCCTGAACCCCTACGTAAACCCTAAACCCTAAACCCGAAACCCTAACTCTTCTGTACGGTACAGTATGTGTCAGCTCTAGACAGGACGACCCTGGTCCCAGGCTCGGCTTTCATAAGTTATTAGGTTCGCACTGGTGGGGTCAAGAGACAAAGGCTTCGGCTGCTCGGTGTTTAACCCTAATCTAAGCGCCTGAATCAGCAAGTAAAATGACACAGATAGATAGGGATTGCAAAAGAATAACTCCGCTGTGCAGCCATCCAAAAGTTTATACAAACCAACATTACAAAAACAAGAAACTCGTAGCTCTACACCCGTAAGCTTCACTGTGCGCCTCATAGATCTCTAAACCCTAACCCCAAAAACCCTAACATATAGGTCTCCTTGTAGGAACCCTGATACTGCCATGAAAGGACCCCGACCCCTTCTCAGTACGGACTGACAAAGAACCGTAATGTAGGGGCCTTAATAATTAGAATAGGGTTTTGGGGATTATAAGTATAGTATAATATACCCCAAACCCTATTCTAAATATTACCTAAACGAACATCTTCAGGACGAGGTTCCCAACGGCGGAGGAATTCCCGGACCCAAGGAACGTTCTTGGCAATGTAGTTGCCTGTCACCATGCAGTACCATAGTACCATATGATGTAACATAACGCAATACTACATAATCATATCCTATACTGCTACAAACAGTAGAATACAATATTATGGCTCTGTCAGCCAGCATTCACAAGTTGGGACAAGGCAAGGATTCGAGTTTCGAGTTCGAGCAGCATCAACCAGTTCGCGGTGAGGCAAGTGGAAACGCGGAGAGGGCGGAACGGAGGCAGACGGATTCGGCATCAAGGAGTTCATCACAATTTCCTGCCCAGACGGGTGCTACGCCCAGAACGGTATCGAGGATGCAAAATCATGCAAACACGGCTTAGGGTTGTAGCATCTAGGGTTTAGTGTCTTTTTCCAATGGAGGTTTAGCTATGGCTTCAGGGCTTTGCGCTTTAGGGTTTCGACTGTCACAACCTGCTCGCGGCTAAGACGGTTAGGGCTTTTTGGGGATTTGGTGTCTCAGCGTTTCGGCGCTCACACTCGGACAATCCAGGCGAGGCATGTGGTCATTTGGTCGGCTGATTGAGACCAACTGCAGGACAAAGGGAATGATCCAGAAACAGTGGCCGAAGTAAGCTAGAACCCTGCAAAGAGGAAGCCCCTCCCTCCAAAGTCCTGTGTGCATCAGAGTCTAATTCAGCGTCTCGGTGCCGGGGTTTTAGTGTGCAGAGTGAGTTTCCTTCTTGGCAGGGCTCAGAGTGCACGGTTTGGGGAGGTCGTTGCACTTCCAGGGGTGGGGTTTACAGGGTTTAGAGGTTCAGAAAGGTTCGACATAGGATGTACGGGCTTGTACTGAAGCATAGGGCTCTGATGCCGAGGGGTTCTTCTGTCTTGCTAGGGCCCACTTTCTCTGAGTACAATTCTCATTGAACCGGGAAACCTAAACTCCAAACAGTAGTTTGCTAATACATGCGAGAAATGCTGTCACTAGGCTTCTGCATGCTTGGAGTGTCAACAACAAGCTAAGGAGCCAACATAATGACTAGGTAAACTCGAGCCTTGCACAGCGTGGAAGCTCAAGCTAGGACAGGTGCTTTCGGAGTGCCATGACAATACCACGACTACACTATGACGTGCCCGAAGCGTAACATGCTGCAGAGCATATGAAAATCTACATCTGTTGGGCTGTGAGTGCACTGCTAGCACCAGCTTAGTGTCAGAATAGAGCTTGCAGGGCTACCTGAAGGATGGGGGACGCAGTGAGCCAAAGCAAGCAGGATAGCCCAGCTTAGAACAGCTATATCTTAGAACTCATGACCCGAATAGAACTACTGATTGAGTCCCATGACCCCTTCAATCGGACTGGTAGCATGGCCCTAGACTTTATGGTTTCGGCTTTTCGGGTGTAGGAACCCAGAACTCAGCATCTCACTTTCGGGGGCAAGTAATCCTGCCGGCAACTTCCCGTGAAACAATCTTCAGCACTCTTGCATCCACGCTGCCAGCCATCACCTCCGGGCCACCCATGCCTCTGCTTTCAGCAGGCCAGGTGTGAGCCACTACTCTGACTAGTCATATTATTATGTTAATTGGCATCTCCAGATTCTCATTGTTTATATCATAGTTATTGGTTGTTATTGTTTTTACCACTATTCAGGACTTCCAAAGCCCAAGGCTCTTGGCAAGGCTACCTGGAAACCTAAACGTGGGTGTTATATGCTTCTTCTTGCGTGTTGTACTCTTCTTGTTGATAATACTGCCATCGCTAATATTCCTGACACTATCGTTGTTATGGTAAGAATTCAGAATAAGGATTATTGTGAGTGTGGTAATTATTGTGGTTAGGCTTTACCGCAGTTAGTATGGTCATCATTTAAGGTTATAAGTCAAGATTGTTTTACCACACGGCTTGGAGTTCGGGGTTTCGGGCCCTAAACCCTCAAAAATTTGCCGTAGCCAGAAGCACTGACCTCTATGGCAACAACGGAAACATAAGTGTTGCTAGACTCTGTAGCCGGTGAACTTAGGATTTAGGGTTTGGGGGGGAATAAGCCTTTCTAAAAACCCCCCAACCTGAACTGCAGACCCCCAAAAATGGAACACCGAACACCCGGTTCTTCTTGCAAAACCCGGATAACATGCGACACAACCTGAGCCCGTGCCAAACCTTGTACAACCTCCGGTAAAACTCATATAGGGGTCGGAAGAAGTATGAATAATATCCCCTGGTCGTCCATAAGATGGAGTTAGAATACAACATCCACGCAAATCCTGATACTTATACTACATCTCGACAACGAACTCTTCAACCCTTTTTCCACAGGCTTGAACTGAGCTCGCCCGCCCAAGTCCCTCGCAGCACATCGCACTCGTGGCCAGATGCGCAAGGCTAAGTACGCA
>CAJNJA010008527.1:1482-15393 GCA_905231915.1 Symbiodinium necroappetens
ACTATAGGGGCCTTAAGAATCAGAATAGGGTTTTGGTGTACATTCTACCAATATAAGCATAATAAGGAACCCCAAAAATAGTGTTGGTAAGCATTCACGCCCCTATTTGATGCGTCCCCAGAAGCAGGGGGTCGAAGGTCTTAGGGCATTGGGCTGTTGGCGTTTGAGGTCAGGTCTTGGGCCTTCCTTTTGTTGCTTGGCTTCTAAGACCCTTTTGGTCACTTACTTGGATACTGCCCCCACTCAGTAACGGTTTAACACAAGTAATATTCATAATATGGATCAAAAAGGCCCTGAGTTGAGTAGCCCTATCATAGACTGTTACTGTATGGGGGGGGACTACCCAACCTACAGCCCCTAAATCAGGCCTGCGAGTTTCTAGCAGCTCTGGGGTTCGGGGCCCTGATAATTAGAGGGGAACCTTGACTTGGTAGCTAGGTTAAGAGGAGGGTGGGAAGTAGAGCCGACAACATTAGGGTTTAGCGTCTGGGTTTTTGTCCGTTGAAGGTTTATTGGGTTTAGGGACAAAAGGGGGATCGTACCAATTTCGGACGGAGCTTGGTGAGCCTGAGCCGTAATTGCCCGGTTTAGGTACCAGTGAGCTTCAAAGTGAGCTTTCAGGCTCATAACCCAGCATTTTGAAGCACAACAGCGCCACGGCCAGGCCCAAAAAATAACCGCGGAGGTCATGCTTTATAAGACCTACGTAGGACCTATGGAGGTCGACCCCTCCGGTAGGCCACCGAGCCTCCCCGCTACGCCGCTACGCCAGGCCAGAAGGCCGGCAACTCACATCTTCATATGATAGAATAGAATGGAATTTAAGATGATTTAATGTAATAGGACAGACTAGAATATAGTAGAATATACGACGCTATAGTGTAGTATAGTATAGTATAGTATAGTATAGTATAGTATAGTATAGTATAGTATAACCCGATGCGAGCGAGGGGCATGGTGAGAAGCAGTTGGCCCAGTGGCACGGACTCCCACAGCAGCGTTCGCAGATCCGAATCGCTTCCCTGATCCAAAGCCAAAGGGCGGTTTCGGGTTTAGGGTTTAGGGGTTTAGGGGTTTAGGGGTTTAGGGTTTAGGGGTTCAGGGGTTTAGGGTTTAGGATTTAAGGTTTCGGGTTTAGGGCAGCTGAGACTTCCCTTAAAGGAACTCTTACAGGAGCCCTTTCAGAGAGCCCACAAACGGGACCGCTGGTTCTTGAAGGGCCTGGGGGTTGAAAAGTCTATAGGGTTTGCAGTGTCGGGTTTAACGCCTCCGAGTCTTTGAAGAAAGGTGCCGGGCCCGAGAAGCGAAGGGGTGGACGTCTTCCATGCTCTCCTTTAGCACCGATAAGTTGATAAGTGTCTGTACTACAGAAGGTGCTTGGGCCTAGAGGGGGAGGATTGAAGTGAGCCGGGCTGGAGATGGGATTGCCTCGGGTCACAAACTGTTCCGCGTCTGAGATCTCGGATCCGGCTTGCTGGCTTAGCTCTGGATGTTGGACTTCGGAGTTCGGGAGTGATTCTGGAGTTGTCTGCGTTTCGAGGTTGTTTTTCTCCTGGGCTCTCTTCATGAGAGGATCCGAATCCAATCTCATCCTCTCAACCCTGAAGTTGCTTGCGCCCGAAGAGCAGTGATGTAGCCGGCATCCCCCGCATAGCCGAAGCCCCACAGTACGTAACTGGCAAAGTAGAGCGGCTGGCAGACAAGTGGAAGCCTTCCGCGGAGTGTCACACCAGAAGAGATGGTAATGCTTCTGGGTTTTGGGCTGTACACGCGCGTCATCGGGTCCATTCATTGAACCCGGATGGATTGAAAGGGACAAGTTTGGTAAAGTGTCCAAACTCGAAGAAAGGCGTGTATGTAGGTTAGTAAAGTTGGTGGGGAGCTGGCCAGGCATTCATACAGGCAGCGCCCATCTTCCCTGCCACTGTTGAGGGCTTCGTGCATGTTTGCGGGAGTTCACTTCTGAGTGGATTTCAGAGCTGTTCACTCCAAAGGGCTGGGATCTGAGCTTCCCAAACAAACAACAGTAAACTCTGATCTCCAAGGGTAAAGGCACAGAGAGATTTGCAACAATCCCGCTGTGTGGTCTTGATAAACACCGCCTGTGGGATTGTTTTGTAGAAGCCCTCCTACAGAAAAGCGGAGTCTGAAAGATGATTTGATAAGCATTCATCTGAGAAGGCCCCTTTACCCACCGGACTCCAGCCCAAACATGGCCCGCGAGTCGTATTCCGTCATACCACACCCATACCTCAGAAGCCTGAGACAGGAAAGCGGAGGATCTACCCAAGAGCCTCGAGCTCTTAAATCCTAGCACCTAAGCGAGTTTAGGGTTCAGGGGGTATTTCTGAGGGTTTCGGGATCAACAAAGAAGTTTAGAGATTCGAGTCCGAAGCCTTTGATCCTGAATGCGTTCCCTTGCCTTGGCAAGACAGAGGAGAGATCTCGCCGCTTCTTTAGCATCTGCATCCTCAGCTTGCTAACCAGGGTTCACGGGTTTAGGAGTGGAGATCAAAGTGCTAGTGAATCATGGTGCACTGGTGCTGACAGTAGCCAGGAAGACCCCTGCCCTTGTTGCTTAACTGGTCAATGATGTCTTTTGACCTTGTGGCCGTGATCTAGACAATCATATGTGGTCTTGCGTGCATTTGCACTACATGTGAAACTTGGAAAAGAACGGAGCGCCAGCAGAACAGATTCTTATCCCCGATGACTGCTAAGTGCCATTCCGAACACAGCCGAGATACCTGCTTACGATGCAGACAAGCAGGGCATCGATGCAGGACATGCGTATGTTATCGATGACTGACAGTACGGTTTGTGGTGATAAAACACATCTGGAAAGCATGGATGCGAGGACAACAACAGTGGACATGAACCGAATCTTCAGAACCTTGTTGAACAAGCTTAAGAACTGAGTCGTAAGTTTCACATAAAAACAAAAACGGGCATCAATTGGATTGCCGCCTTAGCATGTGCTCTGGCTCTACGTTTCTGGCCGACAACTGCAACATAAATGCAGATCTTCGGTTTGAGAACCGTGCGCCTGGCTTTCCACGAGTACTGCAAGCGCAAATATCCTACAGCCACCTCCTACCTCTTCCTGCTGCGACGTGATCCACAATGACCACCCTCACGAAGCCATCATAAACACAAACAGTGGGACTGATTAGACATGAGCAGCGCTGCGATCTTGATTGCTGCACTTTAAGAACGTGAAAATATTGACGCTCGCATCTGTTGGCGTCCACCTGATCTAGGATCTTCGGAAGGCAACAAACATCCCATTGACCTACCCGGTTAAAACCTTAAGCTGGTCGAGGCGCATGACTTAGACACACTTTGAGCCCCAGACACCTCAAGCCCTAAACCACCCCCGACCCCAACCCTAAAGCCCTACTGTAATCCCCAAACACATCAAGGTGTTGAGCCTGCCAAGGAGCATTTGCTGCCCAAAGTCATCCTCCAGGCTGGTCTTCCTGGCTACTTTTAGAGGATCATGGGACTCAGTAACAGAAAGGGTTCCTCAAAGAGCTCTGCAAAAGGATTCATACCGGGTTTCGTTGGTGGGACTTGGTAAGTCGGGAAATAAGTAACGGTAAACTCTAGTTGTACCTGCGCAGGACTTCTCGGGCGCTGTGCCCGAAGACCAAACAACATTCAAACCCCAGGCCCTGTAACTCCCTACACGCCAATGCTCCCAAAGCTTTCCTATTGCGCCAACCTGAAGGAAGTAATGGTACTAATCAGTCAGATCCTGCAGTACGCAGAGTTTTTGAAAAGGCCCTGAGTCTGAGCTCGAAAGGTTTACAGCCTGGCAGGCTCGGAACTCAGGGCTTGAAAGGTTTAGGTTTTGGGAGCGTTGGCTGTTGACTTCAGGGCGTTAGGCCTTAGGATTCACGTGCAGTGTGTGTAGAGCTGAGTCACGACCCAAGGACTGAAGCATAATTCCGATCAAACCCCACACCGTAGCAACTGAACCTACACCCGAAATCCTTAACCCCAACGCCATTTAAACCCTACAATAAGAAATCCTGAAGCCCTAAGTCTTGCCCAGCGACAGCCACTTCGATCCAGAGTTGCCCCTCGCGGACTCTGCCATGGACCGAACCTTGCTGCAGGGCTGCAGAGGTGTTGGTGTTCAAGGCTTAGGGCTTATATGGGTTATGAAGTTTTAATATGTCAGGCTTCAGTTTGACGGGTCACGGATTCTGGGCGATTGGAAATTAAGGTTTTGTGGTTTAAAGTTTAGTTGAGGAATTCGAGTTTTGGGGTCTATGAAAGAGAAGTCGTGCGCTGTCCTTCTTTAGGGCTTCAAAGCAGTTTCAGGCTTTCAGCGTCAAAGCCGGAAGGTCCCAAATATTGAAAACAATCAACGTCCTAAATCCTAGACCCCAAAACTCCAAACCCTAAACCCGAATCCCCCGAGTCCCGACATCTAGAGGCGAGCCACCATCTCGGCGAAGCGCTTGAGAAGGCGCTGATGGCGTGGGAAGCCGGAGAAGCAGACACCATCCTTTTGCAAGGTTTTTGGGTTTAGGGATTGTAGGTTAGGTTTTGGGGTTTAGGGTTTGGCTTTGGTTGGAAATGGGAAGAGATTTCGTTAACAGGGTTTACGGCTCAGGGGCTTTGCAGGTTTTGAGGCTAACATGTTGGGCGACTAACTTGTCAAAAGTGCCAGCTTGAAGCTCAAAAAGTAGGGAAGCAGTATGTTCAACGGAGTTTTCAGAGCCAATGTTTTATTGCTCAAGGTTTCAAAGTACACATTTAAGGATAAACCTACCTCTTTTTTTGGCTCGGGCATGCTTAAACAGCTGTACGGACCTGCGCGTTCAGACTGGCTATCTGCTATTATTTCTCCTGAACGCTGCCACAGGCCTACAGACCATCTGCACTGTTGTCGAAAACCCTTGGCCGCAAAGAAACGGTTCTGGGCTTTAGGGTTTAGGGTGTTGAGGCTTAGGCCTCACAGCTTCAATCCCAAACCTGTCCTCAACGCCAAGAACTGCAAAGCCACAAGGAAGCATCAGAGTTTGTCGCTTCAACAAGATCAACATATCAGGAGCCCTAAGAAAGAGTGTTGCAAATGACTGCGGCCAATCAATCAAATGAGGGTCCTGCGCTGAAGTTGGTATGGTAGGCTCAACCAGCAACCTCTTGACGACCCACCTGGATGGTGACGTTCACTTCTGGTGACAGGCGCTTCTGGGATCCTCCAGAGAGGAGTGCTGACAGGCTCTCAGATTGAAGCGCTCTTCTTCCCTTGCTTCCGCTGCCATCACTCAAGGCCCCCCTTAACTCTATGCCAGGATTCGGCCCCTTTCGGTCAACTGCGGCGCGAGAATGGGAGAACGACAGGGAAGACTAGAGGAGGGGCCCAAGCCCGTGTGAGAGGGCACAGGCAACAGCCGCATCTTCACAATAGAATTACAATATTACATGATATAAGATCGCATAATATGTGGTTAACAGATATATGATATAACATAATATGATATAATATAAGTAACATGATACAACAACATGGAGATACAGAATAATATATCAACATTATCATAATACCATACCCCAACCCTTATTGCCGTTGCTGCGGATGTTTGCTCTCTGTCCACCCCTTTGGTGAAGTAGAATAGAAGTAGTTGAAATGGGGAATGGAAGGAGATCGGACGGCCTCAATAGTTAAGGAGCCGACCTCTGCATCGAAGGTCTTGCTCTTGCCACTAAGCCTAGCCATGGTTGGCTAATTTGCCGAGTCATAGTGGATCTAATTCTTGCATTAGAAGCCTGTCGATCCACGAGAGAAAGAGCATCCGAAACACAAGACCAGGCCCAAAGACCATGGCCGCTACATATCAGTCACAAGTGTCGCACCGCCCTCAGCAAGGTGAGATGCTAGATCCAACTGCCCACTCCAACTCCGAGCCTAAACCCGCCAATCTGCCAAGGAGGGCATGCAGATGCCACTGGATCCTGACAGCGGCACAGGGCTCATCAGAGCTCCAGCGCTTCTTTGGATAGTTTGTATGGTGTGCCACAAGCTGTTGACACAGATGTCAGAAACAGGGTCAAGTCGAACATGCACCTTGAAGCTTTGCACAGCATGCATGCCGTATGCCGCTCGAAGAATCAGAAACAGTGTTCCCGTCATGAAGCACAAGTCGGGCTGAGGGATTGTAGGACCCTGGCTTCCAACAGGTACCCTCGTCAAAAGTCCCTGAGCTCTTTGGCCGAGTCTTGTACTTGAAGCCTTGCAGTGCCACTATACATAGCACATCTCTTAGGAGCACATTGGCAAGCTGATGCAAACCTACTCTAACCTGTGGCTCCCCCCCCAGTTTGGACGCTCTTGCCGAAGTCGTCTTCTGCAGACGAGCCAACCCGCATGAACACTGAAAACGCAGGAATCCTGGTCTCTGAGGAAAGGGTGCAGCAACCAGCAGAACTCTTCTCATGGGTGGCACTGGTTCGATCGTTCTGCTTGACCCACGACATTCCGCAAGTCCCCTGAGCCCAGAGAAGTAGAAGCCTGAGTCATACCCAAGCCCGAAGCTTCGGGTCATGCCTTTTCCGCATTGCTGCTGTTATGATTTAAGGAGTTCGGGTGTAAACATGGTCGAGGCTCGGCTGCTCCCCCGCGGAAAGCAAAGCAAGTATCGGCCACCTTTGGGGGCAGCCACACGAGCTCTACCATAGTCAAACAGTAGTAATACCAAGAGTAATATTAACAAAATAGTAATAATTAGTAGTATGGCTACCCACAAGAGCTTCTGAGCTTCGGGAACGCAGAACCTTTTTACCGGGGCTTCCTGGTTGATGGGGTAATACAGGGGACTGCTGTTTCTACGAAAGGTTCTTCAGGAAGGAAAAAGCTAGCCCCAAACCCTAAACCCTAAACCCCTAAACCCTACATACAACCTAAACACCCAAACCCTAAACCCAGATCTTTAGGGCTGGGTATCATGAGGGAGACCTCAGGGCGGGTCTTCAGGTCCTTTCCGTCTCTCAGGGGTCTCTTAGAGTCATGGAGGCCTCAAGGGGAGCTTCCAGAGAAAGTCTGAGGAGCCCCCATTTAACAAAAAGAAAGTACACTTTTCGCAAGGGCCCTCCTAAGAAGAAGGTACCTCAAACCCTAAACCCTCATTTCTGAGCAACCCCGGAAGCCCATGGAACCCCTAAACTATCATTTGTTCAAGAAACCCCGGCAGCGCATGGAAGCTGCTTCCGGGGTGCTTCGTTGCTGCGAGCGTCGCCAGCACGTTGAGACCTCTGGCCTCGCAGGCTCGGAGGCTTCAGGTGGGGTTTCTTCAGGGGATCTATACGGGGGAATCCTTCAAGGTCTCCTTTAAGCGATCTTTGGGGGGGGGTTCCTTTTAAGGGCTCCTGGCGCTGTAGAATTGTACTAGGGATTGTAAGGGATAATAGGATTCAGGTAGGGTTCCTTTGAGGGTTCCTTACACTAGAACTGACTGCGGACTATGAAGGATAATTACCCCGTAGTAAGGTTCAGGCTTGAAGGGCTTCTGAGCATAGGCTCTCTAGGCCTAGGACCCGAAGAAAACTCGCATCAGCCATGTCTGCGATGGCTTTCCATCCCTCAACCGCGACATGTATGGTAAGAGCCGCTGCGATCCGGGATGAAATTGAGAACCTGCACTGAATGAAGTTTCGCAAACATTCAACCGATGTTGAACACTGGCTCTGCTCAGCCCTGACCAGCTACTTGCCAAAACGGATTGACAGATTGTTGACAACAACGCTTGGGAACTGTGAGCTTCGGGCAGTCCGTCGATTGAAGACTCTGGCAAAAACTCTGCAAAGCCTGTCCAACTTCGAAAGCACTGCTTACATGTGTGAGCCAAAGACACAATGCCCAAGACTGCCAGACAGACCAGATTCCACACTCAACAAAGGGCAACGCCAACAGTAGCAGCAATCAGGACAGTAAGTTCATGCATTCATGGTAAACCAAAAGTATGTAAAAACAAAGTAGACCAAGAATCAGCATAGATGCAATGACCACTGACCGAAACAGACACGAGCCCTTGGCAAAGACCCTGATGGGGGCGAGAAAATCAACCGAAAAGAGAAGCCTGCGAATACTGAGAGTAGCTCATATAGCCGGTTGGCAAACCCTTTACAGTTACCAAAAGCATAGCTCCAAACACACACACCGCAAATCCCCACAGGATAGTGTCTTGAATAATTCGAGCAGAGTTGTGGGGCTCATTTTATGCATATTTATGTCGAGATTATCTCGTCAGGCCCCAAATAAAATTGCTTCCATGCTCATGCAAACCGGGCCCTCTCAGCAATACGATCACTACATGTTCAGGCCCCCCCCCCCAGTTTCTGGCAACCCGAGCCCAGCTGCCTTTGTTGCAGCCAGGGTCGCTTGCTGGAGGATGTTGCCCAACTCTTCGCACTTCAGGGCCGCAAAGGTGGTTTGGATTGGTTAAAGGGTTTAGTCGGGTTTCGTAGGGTTTTAGGAGTTTAGGGTTTAGGGGACTGGCTTAAGGTTTAAGGATGTAGAGAGGTTTGAAGTTTCAGGGTTTCGGGCGTAGGGTCTTGCAAGCGGAAGTGCCCTGAATCACAAGTGCCTTACATTCTAAGTTCCCTGAACCCTGAACCGTGGAATGTAAAGCTGAACCCTAAACCCTCAACCAAGCAGAAAAAAACAAACCCCAAGTCGACCTTTGCGACCGCGCTCCAGAATCTCTGGTCGAAGGTCGCGTCCTCCGAGGGCTAGGGTTTAGGGTTTCGGGGTGCAGGGTTTAAAGTTTAAGGTGGTTCAGCAAGGAGGGCTGAAAGTGCTAGGTTTGTGACTATGTCGGCTTCCGGGCTTGGGTGGAAGATCGGGGAAAGCTAAGGCCCCTGAACTCCCTTGGTTTAGAATGGGGCTCAGGGCAGATGGTTTCGGCCTGTCGGGGGTTCAAGATTTCCGGGTTTCATCTTCAAGGTTTTGTTTCGGTTGTGTTCGATGCCTCCGTGTGTCAGATTTGGAGATCAAACTTCAGGGTCCCTGCTATGCGCCTGATGCTTTAGGCTTCGCCCGGCAACTCCAGGACGCCAGAAGGGCGGTTTCCGTCATCCAAAGCAACAAGCGCAAGAAATGCACTGGATGGCAGAGATGGCGGGGTGGGTTTCTCTGAGACCCCCAAACATGGCAAGGGGTTTCGGGCGAAGCATGCGCCTGCTCAGTTTCTCCGAAGTGGAAACGCTGAGGCGGGAGACAGCTGTGGTCGTCCGGGCGGCTTCGGCATGGAGCAGAAACTTCCAGCAGCAGCGCTTTTTAGCGACACACCGTCGGCACTGACATTCGACATACCGGCGTGGAAGGCATAACTCTAAACCTTCTTCGCCTTGTGAACTGCAACATTCAGAATGAGAGAGAACTAGGCACCCAAGAACCAGGTAACTCTCAGGTAACCACTCCAGTAGCACCCTTGAGGCTCCGAACTTAGAAGCTGGAAACGGGAGCCGAACCCCGAAAAGACAGCACAGGGCCTGCCTCGAATGTCGCCAAAAGTGCAAGGGAGGGAATTCACGCAAACCCAGGACACCCCAAAAACCATCTCCTTCAGAGATGAAGTAAACAAACTCTCCCCCCCTTATTATGACTTTGCATGCTTGGATGTACCACTTAGTAAGACCCGTACAAGAAAGCTTATCGTAACAGCCCTTATTGTGGAACCTTAAAAGGATCTGTGAGACGAGCCCTGCTCTAATCAGTCAGCCCCCCAGCAGCTTCTGCTTGTAGAACCCACTTAACTCCCAAAAAGAACCTTGCAAAAAATCAAAAAAGAACCCACATCATGGCCCCGTACGCTTTTAAACCCCCAAGCTCCTCCTTGGTCTCCCGGGCGAAGTTGGCGACCTCACCGAGGCAACCCAGCCAGGTGGCCGCGGCAAGCGCGGCGACGCCCAACGGGCAGACCTGCCATCGTTGCGAGAAGCTGCTACAAGGGGTTTTTATAAAAACTTCAGGTTTGCATCATGTTTCATAAAGTCTGGATACGGCCAATCGACGCCCCAAACCAGGGGAAGGGTTTTGAAGGGTGGTGTATGAACGCGCTCTTCTGGTCTGAAGAAGATGAAGGGCTTTCGGGTCGGAGGCGAAGGTCTTGGGGCTGTGAACCCATCATGGCTCCATACGTTAAGGGTGTTAGGGTTCATATTTAATGGGCTTAGGGTTTCGGGAATTGGTGTTCTAAAGTTAAGAGGTTTCTGACGTTATGGGTTTGGGGCTTTGAAGCTCAACTCAGGTCCTGGGGTTAGAAGCTTCAGGCCCATGATGTGATTTTCTAGTTGTAAACTTTCGAGGAGCACTTCTAACACTTGAAATCGTCCGTTCGAAAATTACCACCAACTCTCTCCAGATGTCTGTGAGAGCTTGCAAACCTGCCCTAAGCTACAAACCCCAAGCCCTGCACTGAACACCGCCTGAGCCCGAGAACCAAATGCCTCAACCCCAAACCACAGTACCTTGAAACCATGGGAGTGGAAAAACTCCATGGACATCGAGGTAGCATACTTCCTTGGCTGTCGACTTTCGAAGCTTGTATAACGTTCAGGGTTTGGGGCTACCAGGGCCTAGGGATCAAGGCCGTAGCCTAGTGCAGAGCTCAAGTCAGTGCAAGATGCTAATGCCGGGGCCTTAATAATTAGACTAGGGTTTTGGGGTACAATGTACTATAATTATAATACGGAGCCCCCAAAATGGTATTGGTAATTATTGCGGCCCCTATATTCATTCTGGTTCCTTGTCTGGCTTCAAGAGTCACGACAGGCGTTGCGCTGGACTGAGCCTCTTCATGACTCGCGGTGCGCTGTTACTGGGTACTGGACTTTGCCACAAGCAGCTTTTTTTCACTCGTTGTCGGTGTGCTTTCGCTTGAGGGATAGGGCACCTTGACGCCACAGGGTCTTGAAGTCAATGCGGACTTATAAGGCCCTAGACTAGACTTAGAACCCCAAGACCTCAAGCCAGCTCAAGGCATCGTTCTTCGCCAAAGCTGCCCCCGCGTGTGCTTCTGCACCAGCATGGCGATGGACGTCTTAGCAGAGAGGATCCAGGGGCTCAGCTTTGGAGGTGGACTCTTACACACACACACTTTCCAGGCCCAGAATAGACTAGAGCAGACTACACTTGACAGAAATAGACTACAATATACTATAATAACGGATCATGACAGACTACTACAACTGACGGAAATATACGACAATATACTATCATACCAGACTAGAACCAAACCCAAAGCCTGATCTCCAGCGCCCCTGAGACCCAAAGCCCCAAAGACCTCAAGTCAAGCCCGAGACTCCGAACTGCCAACCCCCAAAAAGCCGGAAACCACCCCAAAAGGATAGCCAAAAAGTAGATTTCTCGACTGAGCCCATAAGACTTTGTGGCATTCCTGTCTATAAGGCTTGGATTGAATGAAAGTAGCCAACACACAACCACAATGAATCCAGACGTAACGCCTGCCAGGTCTGCCAGTGCGTCGGGAAAGCCATGGCCTGATTCAGGAAGCTACGGACCCGAGTCGTGACCCGATCCTCAATACAAGGAGCCCCACAAAAAATGTAATAACTCCGAATGTTGGTTTCTGTTTCCAAGGTCCCGTGGGTGTATGAGTGCGTCAGGATTTGGGGCTTGGGGTGTTGGGTTTATGCGTCTAGTGTGTTTTGTCGTGTTGGGGTTTGGATGGGTTTGGCTTTTTGGGGAGTCTTGGGTTGGGTGGGGGGTGGGGGGTGGGGTAGCTCTGAAGTCTTGGTCTTAGGGATGGGATTTAGGTCTCAGGGCTAGGGGGATTTCTGATTATGAGCTGAAGGTTTTCGGGGTCAAAAAAAGTCTTTCAGACGGCGAGTTTGGAGAGTTCGACTGCTCTGCCCTGGGTCTCCCGAGAACCGATCGAAGCAAGACTCAGATCAACACGAACCCGAACTTCTACGACCGCAGTGAAAGACCAAGCACACCAGCTTGCAATTGCCGCTAGCATAAATTAAGGCACAGTACATGCTAGTAACGCAGCATGAAGAAGCCTCCTTGTTCGTCAGATCAATGAGCTCCCGCCGCAGGGCCGTCCAGCTGGCGTGGCGCGCACAGTTCAGGTCCGGGAAGGCCTGAAGAGGAAGATTAGAGTAAAATGTACTATAGTATACTATACATCACTAGGACTAAAGTTTCGTCGCACTTGGCTGCACCATCTTGCGGAGGACGCGGAGTACTTACAAGTGCATTTTACATGGCCTGGCTAGCGGAGGAATTTAATCCACCGGAATTAACATATACTACTAGAATGTTCCGGACAGAGGACTTGGGAGGTGTCCACGGAGAAAAGGGGTTGGCACCGTGTTCCGGTGCGACATACAGAGTGCGACGAACTTTCGTCCTGCCGCAATACTGTTTGTATTTATTATGGTATAGTAAAGTACATTATAGTAAATTCTATTCTGTTTACTATATCCAAATTGGGGTGTTTTAAGGGTTGCGGGTCTCGCTTTCAGGATCTATGGTTAGGCTTTTACTTGCCATGGTTTCGGGCATAAGCTTGCTAGAAGCTGATTGGTCTTAAGTCTGAAGCGTATCAGGATTCGGAATCCAAGACACGTGGGCTGATGATGTAGGGGCGCCTCAATAGTTGGAATTGGGTTTGGGGTATACTACAGTATTCTATAAATAGACGAAGGAACCTCCAAAAATAGTATAGGAAATGATTGAGGCCCCTATATTGGATCGTAAAGGTGTGGGGCTTGTGGGTTTCATTCGGGCTTCAAAGCTCTGGGAATAGTTCGAGCTGATAAGCTGATGCAGTGGACTTAAAACTTGGAATGTACAGGGATTTTCGAACATGTTCTAAGAGTGCTGGCAAGCTACAGGGAGTCTTGGATGCAACTCCAGGTTCAATGCTGCTTGAGATTCAGATTGCCATTGGCTCTCAGGGCTCTAAGCTGCGAGTTTCATCCTCAAGCCCGAAACTTTTGCGGTTCGTTGTTCAAGCTCTCGGTTCGGGACTTGAGGTATGAACCGAGGAAAACCCTCTCAAGGGCCTCCCCTGAAACAGGACAGCCCGAAGGCCCACCTCCTGCAAGCGGCTGAAATTCCAGCTCGCGGCTGCTGCGGGTGCGGCCTCTCGGCTTGTAGCGCTCAGGACGAGTGTGCAGCTTCTTTGGGGGGTTAGGGTGTAGGGATTCAGGTTGAGGGGCTTGTTGGGGCTACTGTAAAGGATCAGGGTTGTACTTTTTAAGAATGTCGACATGATGGGTATTCCTAGTGCAAGAAGGAATGTTGAATGACGATCACGGCGATTACGAATGTTGCTATGAGCAGCAACATCAAACTGTATGTGGGCCGGCTCCGCAGCCTTGGGCCTTGAGTTTTGGATCGCCCCAAACCTAAGGCCCTGCACAAACCGGCGAGAGAGTCCCGGAAACAAGAACACCAACTCCTGAAGCGACACCCTAATTATCCCAGACCTCCTAAACCCACCCTGAACCCTTAAACCCTCAGCTCCAAACCGTAACCCCGCCCTGGTGGCCTCGGATGCCCACCAAAATCCCTCGGGAGCCGCCCAGTAGCTTCCCCAAGCCCAGGTCTGGGTGGCGTTCGCCATGGGCTTTGGAGGCTTCGGAATCCTGGTCCCTACTCTCTAAAGGGGTCTATGTTGAGCCTGAGCCCCTGAACCCTAAACGGTGGGTAAAGGGCCGAGGACTGGCGGCTGCGGCTGCTGGGGCATCACTTCCGGCTTCCTTGCTTTCGGCATCCTTGCTGAAGTGCTTCTCGAAGGTTTCACGCAACTTCTTCTTTTGGTGTTCCTCCTTCTTGAGGTCTTCCACCTTCTGACGTAAGGCTTCTTTGGCTTCCTGGCTGTCCGAGGGAAGGGGTTCACGTCGAGGACGATCCTGCCAATGTCC
>CAJNJA010008528.1:0-15393 GCA_905231915.1 Symbiodinium necroappetens
ATAGTCTTGAGCTATGGGTCCTTAAGGTGGGGGTATCGTTTTTGGGCTTACCCTATCGTTTTACAATACTTCATAGCATCGACCTAAGCAAGGCCCTCCTCTAGACTAGTTTAGTGTTCGGAGACAGTTGAAATTCCCTCATGTGCTGTCGCCTCACGCGCTTCCTTCTGAAAATTGGTGCTATCGAACCGCTGTGTTGTCCGTTGCAAATTCGGACAACAAACAATAACAAGGGCGAGTCTACAGTGCCAAAATTTCTGAAGGGTGTCGTTTCAGAAAATGTGCTGCTATCGGAGCCGCTGCGTCTTGCAGACCTTAAGACAGCACCAGATTTTCCGA
This sequence comes from Symbiodinium necroappetens, assembly GCA_905231915.1. Classification (NCBI taxonomy): domain Eukaryota; class Dinophyceae; order Suessiales; family Symbiodiniaceae; genus Symbiodinium; species Symbiodinium necroappetens. Next base: position 340 of record CAJNJA010008528.1, read on the forward strand.
AGGAAAAAACGGTGCTATCAAACCGCTGTGGTATCCATTGCAAATACGGACAACAAGCAGGGGCGGTTCGATAGAATCAACTTTTCCGAAGGGTGTCGTTTCAGAAAACTTGGTGCTATCGCACCGCTGCGTTTTCCGAAAATACGATCAGCGAAAGGCGGTTCGATGGCACCAAATAACAAAGGGTATTCTATAAGGTATTCTATAAAGTATTCCAGGTGGTATTCTGTATAGCATACTGTGTATATATATATATAGGGGGCAAAATGTAAAGTATTCTATAGTGCATTCTTTTGGATAGATATTTTCTAGGGTATTCCATACTGTCTTGTGTAAGGTAGTCTCCAGGGTGTTTTTATAGTAGAACTATAAGTATTCCATACGGGTTTGTGTAAGGTATTCTGCACGGTGTATACATATATATATATGTATATATATATATACGAAGGTGGTGTGTATATATGTATACATATATATGTCTACAGGGTATTCGATAAGGTATCACCGTATATCTTTTATAAGCTTATCTAATGTTTGTAGAAAGGGTATTCTGTAAGGTATCCTATAGGCAATGCTCCTAGATTCCCGGTTTCTTTCATAGAAATCCATTATTCAACAAGCTAACATTTAAAGCCCAAGATCTGAGAATTCACCAATTAATTTAATTGGCGAATTCTCAGATTTCCATACATACATACATACATACATACATACATACGTACATACATACATACGTACATATACATCTACATCTAAATACAAATATACATACAATCATATATATACAAACATACAAATATACACATATACACATATACATAATTACACATATACGTACACATACGTAGACATACCTACACATACACATATACATATACCTTTACATATACATATCCATATCCATATCCATATACATACCTACATACATACATACATACAAACATACATACATATATGTATATATAGTAGACCCCGTAAAGTTGGAAACCGGATGAAGGACAATTAGTGCTGGGATTCCCTATACTTTGGTCTTAAGGATTGGGGCCGTTGCATTTCCAACTTTGGGGCTTCTACTGTAGAAGTAAATAAATAAATATATATATACACACACGTCTACAAAAAATTACACACATAGTGCTATAGACAAAAATGCATAGGTACAGGTATAGGTATAGGTGCAAGTGTGGGTAAAGGTATTCAATAAGATATACGAAAATAGAGATAAAGATATAGATTCTCTATAGAGGTAGAAACCAACAACACCTAGCGAGATACAAACATAGTTAAGCATGCGCGTGTGTCTTTGCACACACACACACACAGAGACACGCAATAGAATTCAATATCATATCATATCCTACAATCAGAAAAGCAATTATCATGGACAGTGGATGCGATGTTCCTGTTTCGGACACGACACTACAGCTGGTGTTCAGCATGCCAACATGACATCCTTCGGCATTGCAGCTCGCACTGCGCTCCCTGTACGTTCCACTTGAGGACCTGAAACGAAACAGCCACTTTGGGAAAAGTGGACAAGGAGTTGCTGTGTAAAAGCATAACTTAGTTTACTACAACATGTACATACATACATACATACATACATACATACAGCGAAAGATGGCAGGGACACAAAACCTGAAACCCCCGAAGGGCAAGCACTTTTCCTGATGCCTGCAGGAGGAGCCAAAAGGGCTCACGGTGTCGGGCTCATGTTTCCTAGTCGCACACATTCTGCAAATGAGGCTCGCTTCGAGTCAAGACCCCCCTGGCGCAGAATTCTGTACTTGTGCGCCTTTGGCGGCCTTGCGCCACATGGCACGTTTTATGCCCGCTTGTCGACGGAGTTCTTGGGCTTCTGGGCTATCCACCAACGACCATTCGCCTGTAGTGAGAACCTTGGAGAGCACATGGTTGTCGGCCCACTTGGTCAGTCCATCACAGGGCATAGCTGATCCAGGAACCCACCTCACAAAGCAATTGGTGGGGTCCTCCAGTATGGCCTGTCGAAGTACGGCCACGTCCACAGCGATCTTCCTGTCCGTGGGCAGGGTGTCGCTGTTCAGTGCATCGTCGCCTGTACGGGCGTCCGTCACCAGGTACAACGGCCACTTCGCGACAGAGAGCTTCCAACTGCTCAACTTGAAGTTGTAGTCGATCAGCTCGCAGAAGACAGCCCTCACGAAGTCGCCGTGCTCGTAGCATGTCGCAAGAGCACTGACTTCGGCAGACATAGAGCACCGAACCACCCGTTGGATCTTGCTGCTGATGCCCTCCATGGCACACACCGGTGCCGGTCCTCTAAGCAAGCCAGGGGAGCCGATCATAATGAGTAGCCCACCTTGACTGTGACCCCCTGGCATGGCCCCATAGGCAGCATCACTCACCGCCACCACAACGAGGTCCTGCAAAGGACATTGAAGGTTCCTGACCTTGATGGTGACGTCCTCACGAGCTCGCTTTACGCCTTGGTTGAGCACCTTCAGGGCTGAAGAATGACCGCGTCCGGCCAACTGTTGCACGCTCGAGGACACAAAGGCAAGGTCGTAACGTCCTTGCCTGGCTGCCCAGTTCAGTTGGCCCACCACGGATCCCACCAGCCTCTTTTCGTGGTCTGACAAACCATCAGACTGCTCTGTGCCCCTATTCACAGCCTCGGCAAGATAACGAATGACCATGTCGTCGGACCCCTCACTCTGTGGCATCGAACTCATTGGCGCACGAGACCCCTCACTCTGTGGCATCGAACAATTAAAGAGACCGGGGATCGTGGTAGAAGTCGAGGGAGCTTCGTCACATGCCGTGGCTGAACTTCCGGGGATCATGGTAGTAGTCGAGGGAGCTTCGTCACATGCCGTCGAGGAACTTCCGGGGATCGTGGTAGAAGTCGATGGAGCTTCGTCACATGCCGTTGCAACTGAAGATGCACTTGGCACATTGGGAGGTTGTGGTAGTGCCTCCTCTGGTCGGGTCTTCACCAAGGGGATCGCCTTGGTATACTCGTTCATGCTGTACTCCATCTCGAGCGTCTGAGGATCCTGGCGCTCCCAGCGTCCGCAGAACTTTTGCCACCCATCCGTAGCCTTTCTCTGCTTGCCGAACTTGAGCTTGGCGTGGAGTTCGTCCCACAACTGTTGACTGCTCTCATCCCCGGCGTACCTGGTGTCGTCTACATGTATCGAAGCCATCGCCCTGAGCTTCCCGCATGGGTGGAAAGCTCGGAACAAACCAGGAACCAAGGCCAACTCCTTTAGCCCCAAGCCTTCGATCGTGTCCTTGTACTCCAGGTACCACAGGCGAGGGCTTTCTGGAAGACCGAAGCCCCCTTTGGTGAGCTCCACCAAGTCGGGACGAACTCCTCCGCCCAGACCCTGAATCAAGAACTCTGTCACGGCAGGCGGGTATCCATGGGGAACCTTGACAAACACCTTCTCAGCCCTCGGCAGCTGTTTCCCCTGCAAGAAGGCTGCACTCACGTCCTCGTAGTACACCACCCATCGCATTTGCACGGCCACAAAGTTCAGCAAATTGTGGCCTAGTACACTCGCGGTAGGGGATGCTGTGGCGTACAGCCCGGCGTCTGGATCGCGATGTCCTCCGAACACCCATCGCGCCTTTAGTTCGGCCTCACTCAGGTTCTCGGCCCCCTTGTTGGTCAGGACGAAACGGGAGCCAATGACCCGGGTCGGATCCACCAACTGATCGGCCGGCACACCTTTTATCCCTTTGTGCTCCAGGTAAACGCCAACGGCCTTCTTCAGGGGCTCAACAAATGCATCCCGCCAAGCAGCGTCGAGGGAGGACCACTTGTATTCCACACGGGCTCGACCCGTGGTAACTTCCGTCACCCCCTCCATCTCCGCCTCTTGCACCTTGCGGCTGACTTGCACCAACACCTCGTGGTCGGCCAGCAACGAAGGTGCACTCCACAAAGCCCACTGTCCTACAGTGTCATTGAGCATGGCCTCCATCTCCCCCGGGCGGAACAGGTGCTCGCAGTCATCTCCAGCATGCACCATCATCACGGTGCGCACCTTGCTGCGCTCGGCCTTGTTGGTGTGTCCCCCATCGCCACGACTGCGACCACCAGAGGACTTGCTCTTGCCCATGATCACCTTCTTCACCGACTTGAACTTCGCGTACGAATCCTCGAGGTGCTTGCGGATCCCGGCCTCTTCGAGGGTTGAAGGTGGGTTGAGCTGCTTGGCCAACTCTTCAAACAGCTTCTGCTTCTTCTGGAAGTCCAAGGCGTGGGGGTCCTGGGTGGACTCCTGCTCCCTTTTGCGCTTATCGTCGAGGTTGCGGGCCACCGAATATGGAAGATCATCGAGGAGCTTGGCTCTTTCTTCCCGTTCGGCTCGGGCCTCTGCGTCCTCCTCCGGGAGCTGCTCATCGTCCGCAGAGGAAGAAGAAGACGAGGACGATTCGTCTGGAGCATTGGCTCGCCCCGCTCCGTCCTCCGTGGGCATTGTTCCATCGTCTTCGGCTTCAACCCTCAACTGACCGCCCTGCAACTCCTTCTCGACGTCTTGGACGGCCTGGGTCACATAGTCCGCGCTGGTCATCTCATCCACGGTGGCCAATCGCAGCTTCTGGAGGGGAAAAGCTTTGACCCTCCCCCTGACACGGACCCATATTCGTTGTGGTATAGGCTTGTCTCTCTCCACACAGACGATGATGCCTGGGCCGGTCCAGCTGCTGTTGTCTTGCATGCGGCGTGCAAGGCCTCGGCGGTTGGCTGGTGGATCATACACATACACAGTGGCGCCTTCGCGGACCCCCTCCATATGTGGTGGTCGTGACCTTGAAGCCAAGGCCCTCCTCAAGGCATCGTGGCTGTCCAGCCAATGGAAAGCCTCGATGGCCCCAATGCGTATCCTCTCAGCCCGGGCCACTGCCTCACTCGTGGTCGCGGCCTCGTTGTACTTGAAGCGCACTTGTCCGGAGGATAGCTGCTGCATGAGGGACCCGGGGATCATGTTGTTCCGACCCGTCACTGCTTGCATCGGTGACACACCACCCCTGTTGAGGGTCCTGTTCTTTGCTGCCACGGAAGCCAGCAGGGCATGGCGCATGTCCTTGAGGCCCTTGAGGCCCATGCCCTTCACCAACTTCATGACCATGAGCTTCAGCACAGCTCCGTGCCGCTCCGCCTGGCCCAAACGCCACTTCGCCCCTTCGGGCGTAACCTCGTGTACCACCCCGAACAGATCCAACATGGCCTCCAGCCCGCCTTTGAACTCGCTCCCTCCATCCGTGATCAGCAAGTCAGGAGGGCCAAACACCGACAACCACAAGTCCTGGAAAACTTCCCTCGCAAACGAAGAGTCCGGAGTGTCCGTGAGGTCTCCCACCTGGTAATCCGTGAGGGCGTCGATGAAGTGGGTGGCCGCAAAGCGCTGTCCACTGGCATCCCATATAAAGAAGCTGTCTCCTGACACTCTTTCATTGAAGGAGCGAGGTTTCTGATAGGCCACTTGTGGAGTCGGCAAAGGCGGTCGGGTCATGGCGCACACTTGGCATCGAAGGGCCTGAGCCAGTTGCACAGCGGCCTCCTTTGCTCCACTGAGCCGCAGCATGCGGGACAGCCTTTCGTTGGATAAGTGGCCCATCGTAACATGGAGATGGGCTACGAGGGCACGTAGGCGGCGAGGTTGCTGATTTGCGGCACCATCATAACATATGAAGTCGTACCTCTCGCCTGTCATGGAGTGCCGCGCCAACTCTTGCCTCAAGCCCTCGTCCGGGACCTCGTGGCTGGCCACCGCCATAGTCTCCCAGCCTGCCCCCGAAGTAGCCGCATGGAGCTCCCAATCGGTGGCTGCTGTGGCATGGCCCCTTGCTTCATCCGCGGCTTGAAGAAGTGCTCGGCCGAACTTCTCTGGCCATTTTGCGGCCTCATCCGAGCGTCGTGCCCAGCCGCGCTCTGGTGGCCACAGAGTCCATGCTTGCAGTAGGTCCCCTTTAACAGGTACTTGAGGAACTCTCCGTTGTTCGCCTCAATCACCATCGTCTTCTCGTAGGGCTGGCGGGTCTCAGGATCACACAAGCCAAAACTACACATTGGCACATAGGCTCGATGAACATTCTCGCGATCCTGCATGAAACTGAGGTGCATGGCTTGGGACAGAGCGGGCTGTGTCACCACCACCAAGGTGCCCGCCTCGTCTTGTAGCCGCCATACCTCGGCCACCAGCCGCCAGAAGGGTAGTTGGAGCCGTCGCCGTTCCCACAACTCATCTTGACGTAGTCCCTCGGAGCTCTGTCCACACCACGGACCGCATGGAGGATCCAAGGTCACGAGGTCCGGCTGGCACTTCTTGATCCAACCCAACAAACTCTTCTGATCCTTCGGCTGCGCGAGATCCCAGCCATACTTCTTGTCCACCGGAGGACACGCCATCCACTTGTTCCCGCCTCGCGCCACCTTTGTCAAAGTGGCGCTGCCCGCGAACACCTCCATCATTAGGCGCTTCCCCGGGTCCTTGATCACGGCCTCCATGGTGACCATCACCTCCTTGACCTTCTGCAAGCCCCCCTTGATCTTCTGGTGGAGTCCGCGGTTCGGGCGCCTCAGACTTGGCTGGCTCACATCAGGCCCCAGACGTCCGGAGCCTGCATTCGTTGTCGCATCGCTCCGAAGTGTCCGAACAGGGACGCCACCTCCTTGCCGAGAAGCATCGCCAGCCATCGCGGATTCCTCTTCCAGCGGCGGTTGCCCTCGGCCTCCACAGCAGCCTTCACCCTCGCTTGCCACACAATCTTCTTCCACAGGTACACCCGCATTCTGCTCGCCGTGGAAGCCACTAGGTTCAGGGCAACCTCGTAGCTCCAAGCATGGGACAGCGAGGGGTAGTCGGCCTGGATGCCCGTCAGAGCTTTCCGCTGGATCGCCTTCGCCTTGGCTGTCGCCTGACGGGTGCGTCTCTTGGCCAACATCTGCATCTCCTCCTGGGTGAGACCGGCCACGCCCTCCAAGTTCTCGGTCGATTCCACATCTGGTGCCGTGCTGCTCGCCCCCGGGGTCGCCGTGGTGCTCGTCGCCTTGCGTCCCCGAAAGGTCGACTTGCTGTCCGGGCGCGGTGGTGCCGTGCGCCTCGGCAACGTCTCCTCCGAGAGGTCCAGGTTCATGGGCACCCGCTGGAACTCGCCGTCCGACACCTCCTCGATCTGAGGGCACTCTCGGGTCTTGTGATCCGAGCTCTGGCAAATCTTGCATTTTGGAGGAGTTGTCGAGGCCATGGGGTTGCCGAGGAGGTGGGCTTTCGCTACTTGCTCGCTCCTGCAAAACTGAAGCGTGAATCGGCACAGCATCATGTCCACTCTCCACACGAAAATCTTCAGGTAGACAGGCACAATCAGGCTCGCAATCGTCAACATTCAACGTGTAATGGCCACTGTCCTGCCCCACCCCGTAGTTCTTCACCCCAAGCTTCCTCGAAGACACCACATGACGCTCACAATCAATCACTGCTGCCAACTGAGTGCACCCCGATCTCGAGAAAAGTGGTGGACAACTCCCTTCAACAATGCTAAAGGCGAAGACTACCGGCTTGCCAGCGAAGCTACCAACAAACGACAATCGAAATCGACTCCGTAGTAACTCTCCACCACCGAACTTGAACGTTTCAGTTTCCGGGTCCACCCGAAACCACCGGTCTTCGCGCCTCCACCTTGCCACAAGAAGATTGGCCCACTGCACCCCAGCCACCGACCTCATGCAACCGATGTCTAGGATGATCTTAAAGGCCAGATCTTGGACGGACCACAACACATCGTACCCCTCAACCTCAATCACTCCGAGCGCTGGATATGCACGACGGACCTTGTACTGCGAAGAGGGGCCTCGCTGCGATCCTCCCGAGCTCGTTGGCTCAGCACGGCAAAGTGACACAAGCAGATCCCACTCGCGATCATCGTCCTCCTCGGGCACCTTTGGGAGCTGCCGAGTCCTCGCCACGAGCACTTGTTGCGGCTTGCTGGTGGAGCCCCCTTTTGGATGAGGACATTCCCTGCTCCAGTGCCCCAGTTCGCCGCAGTTGTGGCAAGGATTCACTTTCATCTGCTCCGCCAAAGCCTTGCGCTTGGTGTCATTGTCCGGCTTGCGGTAATACTGCCGGAGCTTCTTGACTTCAGCTATCTTCTGCTTCGCCTTATAGTGCATGCCGAAGGCCTCGTTCTCGCGCATCAGCAGCTCGGGGGGGATGTCCGCCTCCTCGTAGTCCTCCTCTCCTGGATCATCCTCGAAGAGCTCATAGCCCTCCCCGCCTTCTGCTGCAAAAGAGTGACGGGCCAACCTGCCACCGGGGGTGCCACTGGCCTGTCTTCCGTTCGCAGCTGAGCCGCCCAGATTGGCGAGTCGTGACCTTGTGTCACCCCTTTGCAGAAGCCACTCCTCGCCATTCTTGGCCATGTTGGGCTCAGACATTCCCAAGGGGTATCCCGGCTCGCCTTCCAGCTCCGTGGCCAGTTCCACCATAGCACAAGTCACGAGGTGCTCGTCCACGTCCGTGCCCGCCTTGGTCTTGATCATCGCCTTATCCCTGCGACTCAGGTGGGCATGGTCCAGCAAGTGCCCCACGTAGAACGCCTCGCCCATGGACAAGGTGCTGTCCAAGCCCAGCAACTGGGCCCTGTACAAGGCCGCCCTCGTGATGTAGCTCTCGATGGACTCGTGGGGTGCACGGTTCAAGTGCATGAGCCGCCGGCGGTGTTCATCGATCTTGTGCTTGTCCACCTGACGTATCAATGGAGACCGCTCCAGCTCCTTGAAGATGATGTCCTTGCCGTCGGGGCCATTGACATCCTTGTTGCTCAGCCTCTTGACCAACTGGGCTGCCCGGTCCCGCAGTTGGACCATCATCCGGGGCCCAATCAACTCCGGAGGAAGTTGCCCTCCTTCTCCCCCAATCCAGAACTCCACACTGCGCTTCCACTCGCTATAAGACTCCTGGGGCCTCGCTCTGAAAACCGGAGGGCAGGTGCTCGACACCCTACCTCCACTCTGCTTCTTCTCCCCATACTTCAGAACGTCGTCCTCGCCGACCACCTTCACCGTGCCCTTGGAGTCGCGAAGCACCTCGGAGCCGTCGGGGATCGGGTTGTAGAGCTCCTCAGCCGGCTCGTCCTCGACGTAGAGAGCCTGCTGCTCCCATTTGGGCTGCCTCTTGGGCCAATGATGGCTGAGAGCCTCGCCACCAAGGCTCCCTTGACGAGAGCATCCCGTCTTCCAGCTCCAGTTCTCATGGTCTTGACTTCGAGCTTCCCAATCCTTCTCGCCTCCATTGCCATCCCAGCTCCAATTCTCGTAGTCGCGATGGCCCTCGCGACCACCTCGTCCTTTCCAACTCCAGTCGTCTCCTTCCTCCGCCTCATTCCAAGCATCCCGCGCACCCACGTAGGAGCCGTCCTCGGACCATCCGTCCCACACCGGCTGCCGTACTGGGGTAGAACCTCTGCTGCCGCGCTGCCACCGCGGCCCTTCACTGTGATCCCTGGAGTCACTCGAGATGCCGCCAGTCCCAGCATTCTCTCCCCGCTCCACGTCACAGCCGCTCTCCTCCAGCTGTTCGGATTCCCCATTCGAATCGCTCAAAACAGCTTGGCCGAACGACTCATAGTAGGACCGCATGGCCCCTCCCACAGGTCACACGCACTGACCCAAGCCCTCGACAGAGGGTTCTTCCCCACAAAACCAGAAAATCACCAAACCCAAAAAACTCGCCGGTAACACCGTCCAGGATCGCACCCCGGAGCTCCACAAAGCGCGCTCGCCGTCGCCGCCCTGGATCGTCACCTGCTCCGCTGCCAGCGAAAGATGGCAGGGACACAAAACCTGAAACCCCCGAAGGGCAAGCACTTTTCCTGATGCCTGCAGGAGGAGCCAAAAGGGCTCACGGTGTCGGGCTCATGTTTCCTAGTCGCACACATTCTGCAAATGAGGCTCGCTTCGAGTCATACATACATACATATGTATATATATATATGTATACATACTTACGTTTTGTTTGTACACTATAGATCACGATAAAAGATCCTAACATACTACAGCACATCAAAGCATATTCTACGCGAAGCAAAGCTGCCCCGGGCTCCTGGAACTGCTGACCTTCCGCCTTGGATTTCGCCAGGCGCTCGGAACCTCCGAGGCTTCTGGGCTCGCGCAGCAAATTGTACTATTATTGTTGCTACATATACATAATATGTATGTATGTATACATATATAACATAATTTGTCATATTATGTAGACTATGTCCTAAGCACGAAAGATATTATCAGAATATCCTAGACTGATGTGTGGATGAACAGGACTACTTGCACGGTTAATTTGTGAAGTGCTCGAGGCGGAGCTGTCGGTGCCAGGAGCTTGTGATGAACATTCCCAAGCCTCTACGTATTTGCTCTGATCGCAAATTTCCTCCCATTTCAGATATCCGAACGCTGCTCGGCTGACCGTGCCTGCCAAATCCACGAAGCTCAGTTGCGTCTGCACACCTGATGAAGCCAAGACTTTCGGGAGGTGACACCAACTAATCAAGGGAGGTGACAAATACCACAGAGGTTCGGAAAACGAGAAAAGCCTCGACACCCAACTGTAGCTCTACACATCTGAATGTGGCCCTTTGCACATGCGAGTCCGGCACCGTCCGCTGTAGTGACAGGTAGCTGCACGGTAAAGACCGTATGCGAGCGGGAAGAGCGGACGTTGGACTCCTCACGGACATCAGGCCATTAAAACGTGTCTTTACATGCATGTATGTGTGTATAAGAAATACATACACAATATCCTGATGGGATTCGCCTGGGCTAAGACGCTTCCATGTAAATCCATCCATACATCCATACATCCATACATCCATATGTCCATACATCCATACATGCATACAAACATACACTCATACACACATACATACATACATACATACATACATACATACATACATGCATACATTTATTTACATACATGGGATATACATGATATATGCATACACATCTTTGCATAAAGATATACGGACATACGGACATGCATACATAATGCAACCATTCCTGCATTCATGCATGCATACACGCATACATGCGGGCATGCATCCTCACTTACATATGTACATACATACACCATGCATCCAAGCATCCATGCATCTCACACATCCATACCTCCTTACATACCTACAAGCCTACATACTTACATCCCTACGCACCTACACGCCTACATACAGACCTAAATACATACATACATACATACATACATACATGCATACATACATCCATACATCCATACATCCATACATCCATACATGCATACATGCATACATGCATACATACATGCATGCATACATAATTCGTGCGTACGTACACGCAGACATAAGTGTGCGTGCACGTACAGTACAGTGCAGTACTAACAGACGGGAGACAGACATGCTGCTCACGCCATTCTGAATGCTCTTCGGCTCAAGGGGCAACACTCAGCAACATGTCACAATGGCGCGACATGAGCTCGTGTCCGTCAAGGCTGTCGAACGACGAGCTAGACCAGCACGCACGATGCGTGAAACGTCGGCCAAGTCTCGCACCTCATCAGCAGAAGGGACTACCGAAAGGTATCTGCAAGGCAGCCTGTCAATGCTCCAGGGAGGACAAGGCGATAGTGGAGCTTCCCTTCAGCACTATCGATCTGAGCTCTCAGCTTTGAGCTGCGCAAGCCCCTGCGAGAAGTGTTCAGCATAAGCGAGACGGGCAAGATGGGAGAGACAATCGGATGGCTGAGAAACATCTGCAAAGATGGCATGCCGCCCTGAGACACATGGTAAAGAGGGAATTTATGTCTTGGCAAATCCCGAGATTTCTACTACTCGCAGGTGCGACTATGATTCTGTCGGCATGCAGGCGAGACAAGGGCGGATCAATCCATGCGACAGCGCCATGTCTATGAGGCGACAAACAAGCCCAAGTGCCCAGACCCGAAGTCTGAAACATCCCGAAACCAAACAAAGGATCAGGTGGGCGCCTGGACCTGGATCGAGCCATCCGGAGTTTCTCGCAACACCAAATTCTGTCCCCCTTGGTCTCTGTCGGCGATTGCGCCTCCCATGGGATGATTGTGCTCTGAAGTTTGCCATTGCAGTTCCACACCCCATCTATGCACCTAACAGGTTCAGGTGCGCGTGCAGGAAGTGGCCTAGGGCTAAACTTCTTGTAGCCCACACAATCTCTGGCCGCTTTCTGTCAAACAGCTTAAGAAGTCTGGCAGCAGTGCATAAGGGACCTTGCGTGGCGAAGCGTCTCAGCTTGGGCCGCCTGTGCACTGCCGGCTCTCCTGCTCCCAGGGCGACTGTCGGCATTCAGAGGTCCGTTGTACACATTTCGGGGTGTGGAATCGTAGAACATCCCGTCTGGGCTTCTGCCTCTTGGAAGCTTCTGTTCGGCGGCTAGGCGAGAGCTTCTGTCAAGCGGGGGCTGGTCGTATGCTCGCAGAAATCGCGTGACGTAGTGATCGACGGTGTCATGCGTTCACATACGAAAGACTCGCAAGAACACCAAACATGTGAGTGCACTGGATGAGCGGTCAAGCACTTCCGACCTGCAACTGCTATCGAAGGACCACAGACAGCATAGCATCCATGATTATACATGTGCAAAGCATGGAAGTCCCATTACGAGGACAGGAACTCGGAACTCATTTCGCAGGGCCAGTCCAGAGCTGAACTGCCGACCGAGCTAAGATGAAACCTCGGAGTGAGTGGAACAACGTTGTGGGAGACTCCAAAAGAGGAAGACTGAGACGGTGGAGCAATGTGTGAACATGTGTTGAAACAACCAGGAACAGGGAAAGGAATCAGGTGTAAGAGTCCTGCTATTGAGTACTTTCAAACGACGGAATAAAAAAAGCGACAGGGTTATATACTTGTGTGCCCACAAGCAGACGTCAACCTGAAGTATGGCTGCGCACGGGGACAGGGGAGAGTCACCACACACCTTCGTCGAGACAAACCACGGGAGAACTGAAAGCCGCGAGTCGGAGATATCACCGGCAGGTTGTTAAGGCTCGCAAAGCTCGCTTCTCTAAAACCGCGAGCTTCGCAAACAGGTGAGGTCTTTTTGCGACAATAACTGCAGGCAAATATGAAGAAAAGGCAAACAAACATTAAAAAAACGACACGAAGTAAATGCGAAGAGTCTAGATTCATCTAGGACACCCTGCGGGACGGACATGATTTACAATTCCGCTCGGCAATGACGAACAAAAAGCGGCTGTGCTTGCCGTTTCGGATATAACCTCAGCGAGTGTTGCAAAACAAGTTCGAAAGCAAATGTGGGCAAGCTCTTCGTGCAAAGCGTTCAGTGTCAGGTCTACTGGCAATCACCTCATCGCACTCGGCAACATCACTGGAGGGATACGGATAAACGTCTCAACCCCTAGTCTCTGAATCTCTTGCGACGTGAGGAATCTCGCCCCCACAGGGAAACAAATGCCCTGCACTCGATGTGCAGGAGAGCACATTCCCAGCCTCCATCATCTTTGGCAGGGCCACCACTCCTGGCATGGCTATCTGAGTAGTCTGCGGCATAAGACTAAGACTGACTGCTCGCCATGACTCTCTGTCGCGAAAAACCAGTCTCTCTGTCCAAGCGACGGCATGGAATGAAATCACCGAGCAGCCCGGCACCAAAGGAGGAGAGACGGAGGGAGGACAGACGCACTAATTGCTGCAAAGGCTCGAAGATCTACGGGGCGTTGCATCTTCAGTTGCCTGCAGCTGGAGCAAGAAGCAAAACGAGGAGAGGCCCTACTCCCATCCTCTATGAAAGCACTCCGAACAGCGCGTGTTCACACGAAGGCACGAGGACCCCCGCCCTGAATCTCGGCTGCGCCTGATCTTCCATGCTGCTACCGAAGCCGAGATCCCGAACCTGAGAGGGTAGGCATCTAGGAGCACTCAAAGATTTATGGCAGCAAGTCGGCCGCCCCAGTTGTGCTTGCAAGGCCGCACCTGGTCCATGTAGACTTCCAGGAAGCTTACCTTTGTAATACAACGACAACTCAACATAATCAGATCTGACAATGGGGCAGAGCAGATGCCTGCCGAGGCACTGTGATGCCGTCCAACTCCTCTCCATCTCTGCTTGCCTTCTGTGCCTAGCAGACTCTCTATCAGCGAGACAGGATTCTGGGGTAGCTTCCAGAGTCGTCAGGCTTTCAGATCTCGGGCTCAGGTTAAGCGGACACTGGCGATGCGTTTTGACAGAAGAAGCATCCCTGGCCGAGCAGGGACCCGGCGCATCCGTGCATCAGCCGTTCCATGGCTCGCGGGAGGAGGCCCCTCTCAGTCGGGCTATCGTCCTGCGATGCGCATGGAAGCATCAATCTCTAGGGTTTCTAGGGCCTATAGGGGCCGAGCATTGAAAAACTCAATGGTGTCATGTTTGCAGCACGACAGCAGCTACATGCAAACTCCAGGCCATCGAGTGCAGAAGTGGCCCGAGCGCGACAACGGCCAAAGCTCTCCTCGCCAAAGATGGAGTAGGTCTTGCCCGAGCCAGTCTGACCGTAGGCGATGACACAGCCACTACCTAATTTGTCATACGAGTGACAGGAGATTTGGGAAATCGAGTTTCATGAGGGAACAAAGACGAAAGCAACCGATCTTCGTCCAACTTAGCCGGCGACATCTCCACACACACTTCTTTGTCGGACGAAGGCTTTACGATTGAGAACTCTGTGTCGGCTTCTTGCATTCAGGAGAGGGAAGTATTGGGTGCTCTGATTTTGCTGCCGAAGTGCGTCCCTGAAGGGCGCCATCCTCGGTCAAGAAAGTCTTACATCAGGCTCTGATGTTCCACTATACTATACTATACTATACTATACTATACTATACTATACTATACTATACTATACTACTGCGGTAGGACGAAAGTTCGTCGCACTCTGTATGTCGCTCCTGTGAACAGGGACGAACCCCTTTTCCCCCGTAGACTCCTGCACCAAGTCCTCCGTCTGGAACATTATAGTAGTATAATTTTATTCCAGGGGATTAATTCCTCCGCTAGCCAGGCCA
>CAJNJA010008529.1:4543-15392 GCA_905231915.1 Symbiodinium necroappetens
AACTGCGGCCTGAAGACTCGCTTCCGAGTTGGAGGCTGATGCTGGAGGCCAGCTTCAAGACAATCCTGGCAGAAGGCCCTCAGCAAAGCTATAGTAGAAGCCAGAAAGTTGGGAACATTATTAGCCTCAGGCGCTGAAGGTAAAGCATAATTCCCACATCCCTAAACCCCAAACCCTCAGATGGCATCCTAGCACTCATCATCCTTAACCCATGTTCGGACTGTCTGGGGTTCACTGTGGTATAAGGCCTCGAGCTTGGGCTTAGGATGTTACTCTAAGGCTCTAAGGCTTACTGTATGGTTACTGATGAGGATACAATTAAAGGTTACCTAATTGGGGTCTAGCGTTCAGGGGGTGCGATAAGGCCTACAGTTAGATTACTACAACAAGGTCGGCCACAAGGATTCTCTGTGATGTTTGGGGTCGAAGCCTTATGCTACGTGTTTTGCGACCTAGGCTGCATAGCGCTTACAGAGATTCAAGGGCTGCACGTCTGAAAAGTCCAAAGCTCTTGGGTTGAGACTTATTGTACGTGTTGCGGAGGCTTGGGATTTTGCTCTCAGGATGGTTTGATCTGAATCTGGGGGTTAGGCTTCAGCAATTTAGGGCTTGAGCCTGAGACACCCAAACAAATACGCACCCGTTTGGAAGCTGCGTTCTTGGGATTGTGGCTCCGTTCTAAGGGCGGGAGTTTGCGCTTTTCAAGAGCGAAAGTCCTCGCGACGCAGACGCAGGTCAGCGGCAACCTTGGGGCAGGTCTGTGGGAAAAACAAAGGCAAAAGCTTCTGGTACTGCTTGGCATCTGCTGGACCAAAAAGCCCAAGGATGCTTTATCAACCCTGGCGATGAATGCCGGAGTGCCTAACCTGAAAAGTCTCAGGCCCAACAGCAACCCTTAGCCCGGAAAACCGTTAGAAAGCCTAAACCCCTAGCCCCACACCCTGAACTTGAAGCCATACACAGCCTAAACCCTAAACCCTAAACCCAGCCGGGGAGCTGCTCCAGTTGGAACTGGTTGCTTGCCGTGCAGCGGTCCAACAGGAATGCTGCCTGCAATATGCAATGCATACCACCCGGCGTCATGCTAGATTGGCAAATGTTCTATGTTATACTATATTAAACTGTGCTATGTGCCATACATACATACATACATACATATATATATATATACGTACGGATTTATGCTTATGCTTGTTGATCTATATCTATACTTATATATACATGGATATTCACCTCAAGCAGTAAGGTTGGTATCAATATCAATATCCATACTAATATGCAAATTAGCATGAAGATGAAAATTGATCATCATACTCTACTCTTTTCTAATGGGATAAAAACCATATAATATACAACAAATGGTACTGTATTAGGCTATCTTGTATACACTACTCTAGCTTACGGTATTATACTGTCACAGTAGAATTATGCTGCAGTTTTCTGTATGATACAGCGCGCCTGTACTGTGCTATGCCAACCTGTGCCTGAAGTATAATATATTGCATTAGAATGAACTATTCTGAAGAGGAATAGGTAGAATACAACATACTCTACACTGTATATCTGCTATGCTTCGTTGTGATTATGTGTAAGCTCCAAAACCTGCGCCTCGCACCTCCAACCTAAATGCCCGAAGTCCTACACCCTGAGCCCCGGACCCTAAAACCTGAGTGTCCCAAGCCCGTTGAGGAAAAGTCGAGGACATCTCATGAGTAATCGTCCCTAATTAATATATATATATATATATGTAGGTATGAAGAACAACTTGTCATCAATCATGCCTCCTTGTACCAAAACATACCCCACCACCCTGCTCAATTGAATAAAGCTTTCAGGTGAAACCCCATAAAACTCCATGATCCTGGGTCCCAAGACCTAGCCTCTAGGCCTTGAGCAGCCCAAAGCAGATTGCTTAACACATATTTAAATATTGATCTAGATGTGTGTGTATATATATATATATGTATATATATGTATATGTTATGTATATATATATATCATATTACACATTTAGTGGTTTTTTTGAGGTGTAGACTCTTGCTTTCTGCTTTTGCTCTTGTGGGATTTGGGGCTATGGGTTGTGGGTTACAGGGTTGGTGGGAGTGCAGAGCAGTGCAAACTCTTATCAGAAAGCTCACCACAAAGGGAAATTGTTGAGAAGACGGTTCGTACCTTGTCTGCTTGGAAGCCCCATGTCGACTCAAAACATCGAATAGCAAGTATAATGGTCGGCAAATGTCCGACAACTACCTAATGAATGCCTCGCCATGTACGCTTCAATAGTCCCGACCGAAGGTGGCACCGACTACAGTATGCGATGCCCACGCCACGAACCGAGCTACCACACAAATGTCCGACAACTGCAAGTGAAAGAGATGCCTTAAGCTCTGCCTGAACCTTGTGTTGTTGCACATCCGGATGAACCCTTCGCGGATCCTTGAACCAGCTGCCGCCAAAGCCGAACGCCTGAAATGGCTGAGAGGAACGGATGCAGCTTGGCAGTTTGACGAGGACGACGGCGACAACGTTGCTGAGAATGCTGCTGCTGAAACTCACTCCTACTCCACACCCTAAACCCCAACTTCTACTGCCGCTACCACTGCCAGCTCAACTCATTGGCTCGAGAGCTGAGTTACGTATTTCAATTGTCTCGGACTACACCCTCAACCCTGGACTAAAAACCATTTGGGTTTAGGGTTAGGGCCAAACCTTGAACAGTCCCTAAACCTAAATCCAGCAGCTCAAAGACCGAAACAACCCTAAAAGCTGATAGCCCCCACTTGCGGTGTTCAGGGGCTGCAGGATTTCTTCATGGCCGAGGGAGGGGCAATAGCCAGCGTGACACAGCGCCCTCCCACCCCCCCACTCCGTCTTTTGAGCCTGCAGCATGTGGGACATGCAACCTTGGTATGGTATCACCAGACAGGATGCAGGCTTTCGATGAGGCTTGTAGGATTGCCAGGGCCTGAAACCGGTATTAGTCTTTATCAAAGTTCAGGACCAACGGTTCAAGCGCAAGGGCTTAGGCTAGCCTGAAACTCAATCCGAACATGTAGCCGCATTGCTGTGCAGAGCAAAGACCCAATCCTGTAACTGACCGCACTAAATCAAATTTCGCCGAAGCCATTAGCCTCTGAAGTTCTGCAGCCTCCAGCCAACAACAGCGGTGATTTCAAACTCGAAGTCCAACTGCAGTCGGGGTTATGATTGAGATTAATGGTAGCAATGATGCTATTGAAGGCTTAATTCGTGATACTGTTAAAGTACGATTGCTCTCACCATTATTGCCATTGTTGCTTCTTTACTGCTACCGTTGTAGTTATTGCTATTGTAATTACGTTGTTGTTGTTCTTAGCACTATTGTTGTTATTTTGAGATATGACTTTTCTTATTATGAGTTGTATTCTGACTATTATGATGGTGATGTCGGCGTCATCGTCGTCGTGAGTAAACTCTAAGTCCTAAGCCCCAGTGTTGAAAGCTTCAACCCTACACCGTGAACTTCGAAAGTCTCGGAAATGCTACAATAACACAGACGATAACACAATGGTGATACTGATCAGAAAACCAGTGGCAGGAGAGTTGTAATCATAGTAACAGAATGACAGTATGAATAACATTAACAATAACGATAATAGTAACACCAATCACAATATTAGTCCTGGTTTGATAATTGAACGATACATTACCATGCATTAATAAAATTAACAAGACTAAGAATACAACTAATGGTAATGGTAACAGTGATGATGATGATGGTGATGATGATGATGATGATGGCATTAATAATGGTGATGATGATGATGAAGATGATGGTGATGATGATGATGATCATGATCATGATGATGGCGATGATAATGGTGCGGATGATGAGGTTCTCTTTATAACAAGCATTGTAAAACATTGAAAAACATAACAGTAGCCACAAAAGTATCAGTAGCAATAGTAAGTAATGGTAATCATCAATCTGATGACGGCCGTGGCAACGATAAGCACGGCTCTTGCCGGAAAGGCGCGCAAGGCGGCCACCCGGATGGATGCAGGGATCTGACCTTCGTAGGTTCTTTGAGGATCATGGTTAAGAGCTTACGGGTTTAGGATTTGGGGCTTACTTGTAAACTCTACCGTAGCAGCAGCACCTTTCAAGCGAAGATCTGAATTCCTCTTTCGGGCCGTTCCCGTGAGCATCCTTCTCATCCTTTTATGCGGGCTCTGTTCCAACATTAAACTCAACATTAAACTCACAATCAAGACCTTCTCCATCGCCTTGACAGATGCGGCTGAGACTCCGCTACTCCAAGATGTTGGGCTGCCAATCACCGCCGGAAGGACCCTTCTGTCGAAAATCCGAAAGAGAAAGAACCCGCCAACCCCTAAAACCCTAAGCCCTCTACCCTAACACCCACACTCCTGAGCCAAAGATCTGTCAAAACCACGACGTCCCTTTGCGCACCCCTTTTGGGCTTTTGGGATCCCATCGAACCTGCCGCATTTTGTGGCATCTGATCCATCTCAACCTGGCGAGATGGGAGCCGGGTGACACAACAGTGGCTTTAAATCCGGTTTAGGGTTTAGGGTTTAGGGTTTCTGTCGTAAACGTCTGTTGCCTAAACGCTAAAGCCTGACAAGCTGTTAACCCTTCAAAACCAAACCCCTGGCGAGGAAAGTGATCGATATGCCCACAGTGAACTCCTCAACCTGCTCCGGATCCCAGCACGTTTTTTTGAGGAGGATAGGATAAATGCATTAATTAGGGAACCCTAGAATATCGAGGCTCCTATGTTAGGAGGTGTTACAGGCTCCGGGTTTGAGGTTTAAGCGCTGTCGCTGTTCAGGGTTTGGGGCACCGGCCGTTGATAGTGGCAGAACTAGACATGCTCTTTGGAACTAACTTAACTATCCTGGCTCGTCGGCTCCTCCTAACGGTCTGTGAGAGCATCAAAACACCCTGAGCCCGAGAGCTTCGCCCGCTGCCTCTGTTTGGCGCTCGTGCCCATGCACATCTATGGGTTTAGGGCGTAGGGCTTAGGCTTGCAAGTGGACATATATAACAGAGCCGAAAGAACACAAATCCACAACGAGATTCTACTCTCTTCACTTAGCAAGACCATTGCACCTAATGCCCATCTCAAGGCTTAAAGCCCCTTTGGAATCGTAGTTGTAAAGCCTGTTCGGGGCTCCCCTGAATCCCACAGGCACCCTTCACCTGGGTACCAAAATCTGTTCATCTTGCGGCCCCTTCACACATAGCGCTCAAATGTCGAATATCAAACCTGCAACTCTCAGCCCCAAAGCCTGTACTCTTAATCAACCCTTCACAGCACCTCCTTGAGAATCTCCAGAGTATCCGAAGTAGCTCCCAAGCGATGGAACTCATCCTCTAGCTCCTCCGAGAGAGTCCTTCAGGATTCAGGGACTGAGGTTCTGCGGGTTGAAGTCTCCTGGATTCTTGTTGAGATTCGTGGCTTGGGTCTCCTGATTTTGGCATACACCGTGCTCACGTACGATCTTTCTGTGGGCTGAAGGGTCATCGCACCCCAGAGCTGGACATCTAGCGCTCTCATGGCTGCTCGGTTTAGCAACATAGGGGCTTTCAACCTGTCATAATCGGGACCCTAAGGCGCAGTATTGCTAATTAGGTATTATCTGGCTAGTAATTCGGTGCTTCTGTACTAGGGGTCTCACGTTCAGCTCGTTGAAGCTTCACACTTCGGTCTTCGGGGGGAATCTTCCACAAACACTTCGGCGCATTGATGCAGATTCAGGCTAGCAGTTACTTCCTATGTTCATGCTTACTTGCATACATGCACGCATACATACAGATACAATACACATGGGTGCGTGAGTAGGATATGGTACCAAGAGCGATCATCTGCGTCACAACGGGCTTCGTGCCCGATGGAAACCTTTCGAAGTTGGATCCCTCTGTTCCTCACCAGGAAGCCTTACTTATGGGAGCTGGCAACAATCCTTTCAAAAACCCATGGAACCACTGTGGAAAAAAAAACCTATGAAAGGATATGGACCCACTGTGCCGGCAGAGCTGCAGTGGCTCATACTGGACGACGGTCTCCGGCGGGGTGCCTGGCATGGAGCAGAGTTTGGGTTCGGAGTTCAGGGGGTTCGGGTTTAAGGGCTTCAGGGGTTTAGGGATTGCACGGCTGGATTTCGGGCTTAAGGGTAGGCTTACTGTCTAGGGTCTAGGGGGTTTAGGGCTGGTTCTGCTTAGGGGTCTGGGATCTCTAAGCTCCAGAGCTCAGAGAATTTGTGCCCGTCACAAGACTGTAGGACTACTACTTGTTGCCTGGGCTGCAGTACTCTGGTCCTCAACCCCAAACCCCATATGACCTTAAACACTTGAAAACCCGTAACACCTCAACAAAACCCGCCTCAACACCATAACCCCTTTGTCGTCGCGTATTACAAGGGCCTAAATCGTTCCCTCGTATGACTACAGGATTACATGCCCCAAAACACTATTCTCATCGTCAAGCCCCCCAAACGAACACCAGAAACGTATCCCCTTAATAGAACACTGTTACAACAAAAACCCTTAAAAGGACCCCAAAACCCCAGGCTTAAGCCACCTTTGAACGATTCAAACAAAGTCAAGCCGTTGGAAATGATCTTTGCCTTAAGTTTTCCGGTGAGCCGCGAAACATCACATGTAGGTGTCCAAGCCCGTGTGACTTTGCAGTGTAGTTGCTGGATTGGAAGGCCGATGAGTATGATCTGTCTCTGCAGGAGCCCTCTCGATGGAAACATTTCCAAACTAAGTTGAACGGTTCGCTCGTAGAATAACTGAGCGCTCAATAGATGCACAAGTCGTTTGAAACTTTCGTCGCCACAGACTCATGTCCGCAAGCACCCCAAAACCCCATTCTAGCCATAAAGGCCCCTATACCAGGGCGTGGAGCTTTCCCAACCCTAAACTTTATGAACCCTGAACCCTGACCCCTAACTGCTTTTTGCTACCAAGCTGCTGTGCCCCTCACGCATCCGCACCGGAACGGGGATCGGTCCAGCAAGCATCACTTTGAAGCCTCTCGACATTTAGAGTTCGGTTGAGGGTTTAGGGCTAGCTTCGGTCGCTTCTCAGAACAATTAGTGGTGTTGGGTCGCGAGTATAGAGTTCGGTTGAGGGTTTAAGGTTAGCTTCGGTCGTTTCTCAGAACAGTTAGTGGTGTTGGGAGGGTTCTTGTGCTACTCTATTTGCCGGGTTCAGGCATAAGGGGTTTGGAGGCTAAAGGGCTTTTGTCCATAGGATTTATAGGAGTTTTGGTTGAACTAGGCTTTAGGGTTTAGGTGGGTTTAGCGTCGATTTAAGGTTTGCTGATGAGGCTTGAGGGGTTTACGACACGACTAGTGCAAGGTTGAACAGAAGCCTGACCTGTTCTGAAAAATATGAACTTCAAGCTGTAGGGTTCTTCTGACACTGGAAGCCGAACACTTGCAAAGCCTGCAACCTAGGAAGACACTTCCAGGATTCGTTGCTTGATGAATCACAAGTCCCCATACCCCAGCCTTCAAAACCTAATTAGCATCCTGAATTTCCCACAACCCGAAGCCAAGGGCCCGAACTTGCCTAACCCAAAAGAGCCCTAAACTTTGAGCCCCCTACCTCGACGTGGCAGGTAGGGAACCCTTGTGCAGCAGCACGTGGAAAAGCGAAGCTTTGAACCAGAGAGCGACAAATGGATCAGCATCCAAGATTTGCGGCTTCGGGATTGGATTTTAGAATCCCGGATTTGGGGTCTCGAATCCGGCCCAGGTTTACTGGACGCCACTCTCCGATGCTAGTAAAACCGCTTTGAGCAATCATTCAAAATTGCCAGAGCGGGAAGGAACGCAGAGACCGACGATTCTACCGCAGGTTCAACAAGACCGGAACTTGATTTGTTTTTTCGGCATGGCCGGTCGCAGTTCAGACATCGTCCTCACAAACGATACTCCCAGGATAACACAGCTTCAAAGGCGGACCATGGAGGATCCAATTAACCTTGCAACCTGCACACAATTCTGCGCTCCCATCAACCAGCATCACCTCCTTGGCAAAACCTGAAACCAAAAGCAAAACCCTGACCTCACCAAGACTAACCTTCAAGGCTGCAAAACTAAGGCTCCCAGCCATCCCCAAGCGACGAAAGGGTGCATTAACATGGCGGGCGAGACGATAGTAGACCTCGCCCTGCAAGGTCTTGTACCATACATACCTCGTAAGCTCAGAGCCGTATCATCCAGTGGCAAACTTTGGCAGACATGCAGCGCTTCAAGGGAGGTGGCTGCACTCGTCTAGTCATCTTTTCTCGGATGGGCAGATGGCTCTTGCCTGCCTCACGCCATCACACTGAGGTGCTGGCAGGTACGTGACAGTCACGACCGAACCCTTCTCGTCCTTCTCCTCCTGCTCCTCTTCGCGAAGGAAGTAGTATGGCCTCAGGAAGCTCTTATTTCTCAATGAGCACCAGGAGGGATTGTAGTAGATGAAAGAATAATATACTACATCTAATGTATCTAAGTACTGTGTAACCCCCCATGGCAAAAATTTGTCTCAGGCGAGCCGTCGACTGCCTGTTGAAATGCAGTGCAGTAGCTTATCAGGGAAACAACATATAATATACAATATACCATAGAACATAATTCATGTCACAAATATGCATTTATACACACACATATACCATGTGTATATATATATATATCTCTCTCTCTTTCGATATTTCTTTCTTTATTTCTTTATTTCTTCGTTTTTTCCTTCTTTCCTTCCTTATTTATTTATTCTACATCCACTATTGATTAAATAATGTGATTGATTGATTGGTTGGTTGATTGGTTTATTGGTTGATTGGTCGGTTGGTTGGTTGATTGATGTATTGCTTGATTGGTGTCGGTCGGTTGCTTGCTTGCTTGCTTGCTTGCTTGCTTGCTTGCTTGGCTGGTTGGTTGGTTGATAGATTGGTTGATTTATTGACTGCTTTTACCTTCGCACATATAGTTTGTAACAGAAAACCTGTGTGAAATGCGAGAAATAGTATCAGTTGTAATCCTCTTCAGAGAACGCAAGCTCAGTTCTGCCACAGCGGGAGCCACGGAACCGGGTGAGCCTGCCAGTGCCGCCTCGCGAGGCTAGCAGCCAACACTTTCACTTCTACCCTGAACATAGAAACAGGATTTAATTAGGGTTGAGGGCCTAGTTGAAGGCTAAGGGCCCACTGTGCCACCAATACAAGTAAGGGTCGAACCACATCGGTTTTGTGCTACTTGCACAGTTTTGATACCCATTTATGGATCCCTATCATATCATGTTGTTTGAGAGAGGCGGAAGCACGGCATCCCCCACAGTCGCATCCTTGGGCCGAGGGCGGTGTCTGCTCAATGGAGTGTTTGATGCTCACCTGGTCGCGAGGACAGCTTTGTTGTTTAGGCTCTAATTTAGGGTCTATGTAGGGGTTCTGGGGTTTACGGTTAAGCTCAAGTTTCGGGGTGAGGAATATCTAGGGTGTGGAGCTTGCGGAGCTCGAATAGATCACAAGGGCTGAAAGCTTGGTTGGGATTCTGGGGATTCTGCCTTCGGTGTTTCGGGCTTGGGGTTCGGGGTCTGATGATGAGTTAGCCCTGCCAATTCCTAAACCCCAAGCCCTAAACCCGTGTTATTACACTCCACAATGCTGAAGACTTGAACCTAAACCCTAAACGCCTAAACCTGCAGAGTAGGCCCCGGAGGATGCCGAAACCCAAAAAATGGCGAACCTTTTCAATCATGGTAGAGTTTTTTTTGAACCCAAAGATTAGAAGGCTACCCAGTCCTGTGGCTCCAATTGCCCACTATTCCACGAGCGCTACCCTGCAGTATGTAAGGTGTCATAACCTACAGTTTTTTGTTGGAGTAGGGCGTAGCTTTAGGTTGTAGGATACTGGAGATCCACCGTGCTGCCCGAGAAAAGGCCTTCCTGGCTAGAGGCAGAGCCAAACCGCGAGAGGCTACTCAAACCGAGTTTCGGTCATTGACCGGTTGCGACGACGTAGAACCCGGGGACTTAGAACCCAGGGACTTTTTGGGCAGCCCAGGCAATTTTTGACAAATAAACACAAAAAAGACAAATCCGGACGCATAAAGACAAATATAGACAAATAAAGACAAAAAACAGATTTTGACAAAATATTGACAAATAAAGACAAATTTTGACAAATAAAGACAAAATATTGACAAAAACAGACAAATATCGGCAAAGAAACAAATTTTGACAAAATAACACAAATTTTTGACAAAATGAGTTTTAAAAAGATTTGACAAAATGAGTTTTCAAAAGATTTGAAAAGATTTTTTTGTAAACTTATTTTAAACACTTTCAATTTTTGAAAGATAGCAAGCTCGATGATGTAGAGGACCAAGAAGACCTGGCACAGAGCACTTAGAAGCGAGGGAAGGATGCACGAAGGTCTCTTTGATGTACGGCGGTCTCTTTTTCCCACGCCTCATTTGGTGCAACGAATTAAGAATTAACAAAGGCCGAAACAAAAGTGGTGTACAGGGTGTCATAACGCCATGTGGCACTCTGCCTTCTGGCACTCTGCTTCCGTCTCAGGTAGTTAACAAAGGCCGAAGCAAAAGTCGTGTACAGGGTGTCATAACACCATGTGGCACTCTGCCTTCTGGCACTCTGCCTTCCGTCTCAGGTAATTAACAAAGGCCGAAACAAAAGTGGTGTACAGGGTGTCATAACACCATGTGGCACTCTGCCTTCTGGCACTCTTCCGTCTCAGGTAATTAACAAAGGCCGAAGCAAAAGTGGTGTACAGGGTGTCATAACACCATGTGGCACTCTGCCTTCTGGCACTCTGCCTTCCGTCT
>CAJNJA010008530.1:733-15037 GCA_905231915.1 Symbiodinium necroappetens
ACCCTCATAAAAAGGACCCTAAAGGGACCCTAATTTAGAGAACTACCCAATCTACTTGTAAACCCTTCTTCTAATCACTGAGGCCCCGGCATTGCCGGTAATGCGAAGGCCTGAAGCCCAATTTTGAAGCATCTACGTTCACGCAGGGGTTCCCTTTTACGGGTTCTTCAAGAGCTGAACAAAGATTTTAGGATTGGGTGCTTATACATAGGGTCTTGTAATACAGTTGAAGCACTTGGCCTGTAAAGACTTTCAACCACAAGCTGTAAGTCTCGCGGTGTGGCAGTTTCTAGTTCGAACCCTGAAACCCTTCAGGTAAAAAACCTTTAAATTTCAACCAACCAGTTTCCAGGTCTGCAGCTGATTGGCCCTAAACCCCAAAAGGCCTTTCAATTACGAACACCCAAAGATCTAAACCCTAAGCCCTGAGCCCTAAACTCTAAACGGCTTTCAGTAGGAGCAATAAACCCTAAACCCTAAACCCTAAACCGCACTGCAGGTTTGGCAGGCTTGTCTTGCAAGGGCCGGGGGAGGCAGCGCCCTGGCGCGCTCGGCATCGGCCTGGCTGCTGGATGTGCTCACAGGTGGGTAGTTTTCAGGATTTAGGGATTAGGGTTATCTAAGGTTAAGGGTTTAGGGATTAGGGTTGTTTAGGGTTTAGAGTTCAGCTGGCGTCTATTTGTTCTTGGTCCGGGCTTGTCCAGGCTTCTAAGAGGCTTCATCTAGAGCATTTGAGGGGAAATCGGGTGCTTACACCCTCTTGAGGCAGGACTGATGGGGTTGTTTTTTCTGATTCTTATTGGGTTCTAGAGGCTGTTTAGGAGGTGCAGAAGCTTAGGTTTTGCGTATCTAGGGTTTTCTTTTTTAGAGGTTCAGTGTTCATGGGGTTGTACCTGGGCCTAAGCTTTACTAACGGTCGAACGCTTCAAGGTTTCTACTCGCGATTCCCTTGTTGAGACTCCGATGACGTACGAAGCAACGCCTGAATCCCTAGTTACCCTAGTTTTGATCGCGTGACGCCTGGAATCGTGGAACTCATATTGCTGCGCTTGAAAATCAGTCAGCAGAGGAGCCCGCGCTATATCTGTATGTTTCTATGGCATTCGTACAGTCTTTGAAACCCTCAGCCCTAAACCCGAAACCCTAAAACCCCTAAAACCCTAAACCCAGAACCCTAAAAACCCTCAAGCCCCAAACCCTGAACCCTAAGCCTTAGTTATTTTGTTCGTCGCTTGCCTGATGACGTCCCTGGCGAGGCCCTGTGGGCATTCGCGCGGGGCCGGGAAGAGTGGCCCTGCCCCGGCCGGAATCAGGTACCGGAGGCCGAATGAGGGTTAGGGTTCAGGGTTTAGGGTTCAGGGTTCAGGGTTTAGGGCTAGGGCTTAGGGTGGTGAAAAGGGTTGTGGATGATTTGGGGTTACGGGGGTATGGGTTTAGATTGATTTTGGCTTCGGAGTGTTTGTAGAATGTTCTTGTCGCCATCGATGTGTTGCACGAACTCCGCTGGATTGCAGGGCTTGTCGCTGGGGCTGTCCTTAATCAGTGTCCTTTTGGCTTTCCCATTTTCAGAATGGAATACAGTTCCGTCAGCGCGACTGTTGCAAGTTTCGGAGCTTTTGTGGGAACTGCCGACACCACCCTGGCACTCTGGCACCTGAACCCTAAACCCCTAAACCCTCAACCCCTAAACCCTCAAACCCACCCTAAACCCAAACCCGGCTCGCCAGGAGGCAGCGCTCTGCATTTCGAGCCTGTCGCTCGCTCCGAGTATGCTGCCACGCGAGCAGCTGGGATGCAATTCCCCCGCCGGTTTAGGGTTTTAGGGTTTTAGGGTTTAGGGTTTAGGAAACCGGAAGCCCCGGCCAAAAGCCCGAAAGCCCGAAACTCCAAGACGGGGCTTGGAAGATGGGTAGCTGCCTTCCAGTCTTTCTATGGGTTTTGGAAACAGAGAGAGAGAGAGAGAGAGAGATGTATAGTGTATATGTATTTATACATATATATATATAGATATATGTATGTATATATATATATATTTATTTATTTATTTATTTATTTATATATGTACATGTGTGCTTTTCTCTTCACCCGAAAAATCAAAAGAAACAACGCCCATGGGCTCAATTCAGAAGCTTGAATGTCTAGCAACGAATACTAGTTGATAGGGTTCCTCTACATAACCAAAGCATATCATTCTCCAACACCCCACTCCAATTATGAAGGCCTTTATTAGGTTGCCTAAATACCCCTCATCCCCAAACCCTCCACCGTCCAGGCCCTAGGCCCCTCAACCCTGAAACCCATATGCCCCAGAAGCCCTAAACTTCTAAACCCCCATAAGCCCCAAAAGCCCTAAGCCCCATACACCTTAAACCCTAAACATTAAACCCCATAAATCCCATGAACCTTAAACCCTAAACCCTAAACCCCATAAACCTTAAACCCTTAAACATGAAGGGCAGCTCAGAATCCGAAGCCTCCAGGCTCCAAGTCCTATTTCGAGGGGCCCTCAAGATGTCTTTTCATGTCATATCATGCCATGTAATCTCCTATCAGGTCACATCATGTCATGTCACACGACGGGCTGCTTCAGCAGATTTTCAATCCCATGGTAAACCCTGTTTCGTCTGACAGGCGTGGTACTTTCGGTACGTTCGCCACTGCTACTTTCAATCTACGTGCTACTTCCTGCGTAACACGCACACACACACACACCCTAGGCTTTAGAATCCACAACACCGAACTAAGAAGCGCGGAAGCCCTGCGTTTTCCAACATTTTTAAACACAGAACTGACCATTTTTCTGATCTCCGAACATGAGACACTGATGCACACGAAATCTCAGCATACGCGGTGCAAACCGAACTGCCCTCCACATTTGAGGGCTCAGTCCCCCCGCCCTCTGTCCGCATGGAGTTATTTTTGATCTCTAAACCCTAAACCCCTAAACCTTAAAGAGAATAAGCTAACCTGACAGGTGGAGGCCGAGACTCCGGGCAACGTGCGCGTGCTTTTCGAGGAAACGGAGGACGCGGGTGGAAATTAGGATGAACGGTTTAGGGTGGAGGATTGGACTTACGGTTTCATGTTTGGGGTTTAGGGTTAGGATTTAGTATGTAGGGTTTGAGGTCAAGGTTTGCGAGATCAAGCGAGAGAGCAGCAACGCAGACACCTTGACAAAAAATAGCTTTGCCTCTTTCCTTTCTAGAAATGCTAGTGAAAAGGGTAGCTAAATATTATTGTACTATCCCTATTCAATTCTGTTTTCGGGAGAGGGTGTCTTAATCAGGTTACACGATGCGGTACTGGGGGTTTAGGGGTCAGAGACTTTCGAAATGATACTCTTGTACAGGGTGATCTTCTAGGCAGTCTTGTTGAGGGCTTGCCGGAATGACGAACAGTTTAGGGTTTAGGGTTTAGGGTATGACAGGAGGGATAAGACAGCAGTCATCAGAGCAGCAGCAAGATGTGGACTGAGGGCATGTAGACTCGCAGCCGTAATCGCAGCATGTTCACTTCTCGTCTCTGGTTCAAAACAGTTCTACACGGATCAACCTTTCAGCAGCGTGAGCGCGCGCGTAGTTTTTCGTGTTGGGAGCTTCGGTATGCCACTAGCGCAATGCGAAGGCCTTGCCGTTAACAAAAGGCTACTATATGGTTCTATGAAAAGGTCCTTGTGGGCTCCTTTGAGGGATCCTTTACATAGAATTCCTAACCCTAAAGCAACAAGCCTTACGGCGAACCCTCAACCCAAACAGCTCGTACCTCCATTGCTGGTTGCTGGGTCAGAGTGCGACCATGAAGAAAACAGTCTAAGGTCGTGAGTCGTAAGTTTGGATCTGACGGCTTCAAAAATTTCAGGATGTATCTCGGACACCATAGGCTTTAAGCATTCTGGGCTTCGAGGTCTTCTCTCTTTTGCCATAGATATACTTACTTACTCTAGTGAGTTTTGTGCTTTTGCATCGGCTTCGGTTGCACGTGGTCTTCCATGGCTCGAGACTTCTAGGCCGTCAAGGTAGTACCCTTGTAATAGTCACCTCCTTTTGGGGTTTGGGGCTTGGGCTCAGAAAGTCGGCACAGTGGGGACAAGGGCATGCTTGCTGCACGGCCGCAAGGACTTATGCTGACATACTCTCCCAAATACTAACCTACAACCATACTATCCTAAACGCAGATACCTAAATTACTGGGTCCTTTGTGCAGCGTCCAAGCTGAGGACCCGCCAACCCTAAGCCGATAGAAGGACTTTGGACCTAGAGATCTACCTGAATTGTTCCTAGGGTTTGGCGTTTAGGGTTTAGTGTGTTGTGGTTAATAATACTACCACAAAATGATTTGGGCTTCTTACTATAGCTTCAAAGCTTATCATCTGTCTTTGCATCTTACCAAAATCTCGTCGCTGAAGACTTAGGCTTCGTAGTATGTGCTTAGAACAGCTCCCCTGCTTGCTTGAGCGGCTTGGACATCAGCTTTAATAGAGCCCGCAGCTGGACGACAGGAAGCCCAAAATCCTACAATCCTGAGCCTTTTAAACCCTGCAAACTCTTGGAGTTGACTCAACACTGCATGTGGCGTATAGGTCCTGCTTTTAGCTAGGCATTATTGATGCGCTTGGGGCCCGGTTTCGCTGCAGGAAGGGGCGACGATGCGGGGGGAAAGAGTGGAGAAGCTACCGGCGAAGGATGCGAAGTCAATGAACCTGCTGCCTGGATGAATACTCTGCGGTTAAGCACTCCATGATTCCGATGCCCTAAAAACAAAGCTTGACTTAGCCCATCGCCGTTTTCTGCCTGTGCCCCCCCCCCGCCCTAATCGGTGATAGTGTAGACTCCGGGGGAGATGCATTCTGCATCGATGCTCAGGGTGGGCTGTGGCGAGTTTGGGAGTCAAAGCCCCGAACCCTCGACTATCAAAAGGGCGAGTTTAATGGGGGTTCCATGTTTAGGCGAGGAAGCTCCTTCCTTTGTTCCATGCAGGGTGGGGTCAGGGGTTCCAAGGTACCCATAAGCCCCTAAGTAGTTCCTTTTTGGGACTACCTTATAGGATTCTAAATACAAGCCACAAAACGGAACTACTCAGGGGTCTCTGGGTAGAGGTGCGGAGTTCGGAGCTTAGCCCTGAGGGCCCGGAATTCTGGGGATTGAGCCTTCAAAGCTGCAGTTGCCTTCCTGCGCGCAACGGTTTAGGGTTTAGGGTTTAATTAGGGTTTAGGGTTGAGGCTTAATCATGCAAAGGGCGGGCCCCTGGTTCGGATCTAAGCCCGAAGCACTACAGTTCAAACCCTTTGAAGGAACCCTGAATTCTCAGCTCAAAGCCCCTTAAAAGGAACACCCTACAACACCCTGGACGACCCTAAACCCTGAACCCCACAAGCCTAAACCCCAAACCCTAAACCCTAAACCCTAAACATCCCTAGACCCCAGACCCAGAGTGTACACCTCGGAGGGTTGCCCACCCCACGCCCCGAAGCTCAGGAGCTGGGACTGGCTGCAGGCGGGCCTTTCAAGCTGAGACTTGGCTCTTTGGGGTGTTTGCAGGGGGGGGATTACTGATCCACATGTACGTCTTTATATGCTTATATATGTATAGAAACAAATCCAAGTAAGTATTTGTATAGAGAGAGCGAGATAGTCCGAAAGAAAAATGAAAAGAACGACAAAAAGAAACAAAGCAAGAAAGAAATACAGAAAGGAAGAAGAAAGAACGAAAGAAAGAAAGACAGAAAGAAATAAATAAAGAAAAACATATGTATATATATATATGTATTGATATATATATATATAGAGAGAGAGAGAGAGGAGAGAGGGAGCGGGTCTACAAGTCGTCGGTTTGGGGTTGAGGGGTGATGGTGGAAGTTTACAGTATTACAGTTTGGTTTAGAAGTTTATATGCTTACACACGATGCTGGATTCATATTTGGGTCATGGTGAATGTGTATAGGCCTGGTATAGGGCTCTTGAATATTGATAAGTGTATATTCTTGGTGGCATTATGGGGCTATTTTGGTGTTAAAAGTTTAAGGTTTAGGGTTTTTCATATATTTCTAGGAGGGCACTGGACAGAGGCAGTCGAATTGACCCCCTAAACCCTAAACCCTCGCTGCGCACTGCAGACCTCCGGTCTCTGTGGGGTTTTAGGCTCGGTCGTCTTGGCTGGATCGCTGTTCGGGGTTTTTCATCCTGTCAGACGGTCGTTACAGACCAAGTGTAAGCCTAAACCCATGTCCCAGAATAATTGCACACTACTATTCCTTACGGTTCTTTACTATGTAAAGTTAGACTATCACATAACCCCTCCCCCCCCCCTCCTCCCAACGGCCCCAATATTACACCCGTAAGCCGCAGCGAGCCAGATCTACCTGCCCTTCAGCTTGCAGAAAATCGACCGCGTCACCTTCGGGATTATGTCCTCGGAGCAGGCATGCACCCTTTTAGGGTTCCGGGGTTTAGGGTTTAGGGACTTACGCAGGACTCCTTCTGCCAATTTCGGGCCGTCTAGCCGAAAAAAATCATCGACAGGCGAACCTTCAGACTGAAGGGCTTGATAGGTTCGATGTGCGAGCGGCCCCCTGTTCTTGCGAGACTGTGATTGACTAAAGGTTCAGGGTTAGCTATGACTGCTTCATTCCGGGACCGGATTAGTCTCAGCAGCAGGAGCCACTTACCATGCCTGCCATATGTGACTTGGGCCATACAGGTTCTGTTGCTGTCAGCTGTTGTTCGTAATGATACTTAGCGAGACACAGTGAACCCGAAACATCTCTCTTCTCATAGGAAATCATGGATACACAGCGGGGCTGTAGAAGGCAAGTGCTCCGGATGATGATATCCTGAACACAAAGATTCTGGATTTGGGTTGCCTACACTTTAAAATCAGTGTACCAACCCCACTGCTAAACGCTAAACCCTAAACTCGAGAGAACAAAATCTACTGTGGTGTACAGGCCGTAAGCCGTCGACCGAAAAGCACAACTGGACCATTCCACTGTAATTTCCAGACGCAGGTCGCAGCCGCGCTGGCGGAGCAACCCCTGATGCCCTTGACCCGAGCCAAGCTGGCGATTCCCTTCGTAGGCCGCTGGGTGTTTGTTTGTTTTTTTTTTTTGTGGAGTTTAGGGTTTGGGGGGCCAAGGTTTTTTAAAAGGCTTGGCCAGAGGCGGTCCTTTCAAAAGGTTTGGCTTGGAAGTGGTTCGTCTGGTCCTCTGATCCCTCGGTCTCCTGGTCCTGCGGTCCCCGTGTCCTGCTTGATTTGTATGGGTTCGGAGAGCGCTGTTGTTGTAAAGTATTCTTGTTCTAGGTGCCCCAGTAGTACCCTTTTGCCCTTTTTGGTTAGGGGTCCCCTTATTAAAACCGAATATTAAGAAAAAGGGTACCCTTATTACTAAGGGGTTACTGGGGAACCTAGTGTTGAAGCCTCACAGTTTGTAGGAATTCAGTTGTCCTCCACCGACCATTGCGCATCACATCTTCAGAGTTGGATCCTCGACACGCTTTTCACAATAGTCTTTAATGACCAAGCACAACAAATCACGAAATCTTGTGGAATCTTGATGTGTTGTGTTGTCTTAGCGTGTCTTCTATCGGCGTTTCTTGAACAAGGATTGATCTGAATTATGTGTATTTGGCTTTCACGGTCCCAATTGTAGTGACCTGGCCTCTGCATTAACCTTCCCTCCCAAACACGAACCGTAACCACCGTCCCCCTATACTGTTACGAATACGGTCGACGAACACGTGCAGACATAAAGCCTTGCACGGTCTGTGTGCGACTGTGAAACTGAAAAAACTTGGACACTGCTCGGAAACCTTGTTGAAATCCTTTTTGTGGCCTCTTGTCTCTACTGAACCTTACTGACCATGTGGCCAGCAGATTGCAGCCGAGTTGGACAGATCCTGACCATACCCTTAATTTAACAAACCCTGATGCCTAAGTTCCATGGAGGTTTTGCCGGAGCAGTATCTCCCCTGAGAGCAGTTTCTGATGATGAGGACCCTAGCAACTAACCCCAAACCCCATTCCGAACAGGAACAAGCCAAGAACCATACTCTGACTGAGTACTAAGGACCCGGGACCGTAATAGTACAAAATCCCGTTTCAAAGACGCCCTTATAGAACCTTGCAGCTCCATGTTGCAGAAGGCTTGGTGGCCAGCTCCTTAAAGCCCCAGATCATAGAATCTTCGTGTTGAGCCAAGGAAGCCAATAAACCCTAAACCCTAAACCCTCAAAGAACGGAGCACTCCAACCCCCAGCATTTCGAAGGCAAAGACGTACCGTCCCAGTCCAGCGAGTTCGCCCATCCCGATGTGCCCTTGGAGTTGTCAGCATGAGAATGTTGGATTGTGGCTTGTAGGGTTCGGCTCTTGGTTCTAGAACTTTTGAGTTTCGGGGTTAGGGTTGGGGTTCATGGTCTGGTCCATGGGCTCAGGGTTTGGGTTTGATAAGGCTAGGGTTTAGGCTTTAGGCCTGGAGGGCCGTGAGTTTAGAATAGAGGGTTTGTGTTCGCGCTGCCAACATGGCATGCCTGGAAGTAGCAAGTCGTTCAGACGAAGGTCGCTGACATCCTGTTACTTGTTGCATCTACTTGTGCCATGGTGTTAGTCGAGGCTTGCCTTGGTATATTCTAAAGTAGGGTCCCTTTTAGGGTCCTTCTTATAAGGGTGTCGTACTACATTGGGGAGCTAGAAGGGTAATGGCATATAGTTGGACGAAGAACGTTAGCCAGAAGCCCTCGGCCCTAAACCCATGCGACAGTATTGTGTGGAGCCTGGCGTGTGAGAGTCGAACCCCATGCGAGAGGTACAAACCCTAAACCCTATAAACCCTAAAACAAACCCTATAAACCCTACGTCATAACCCCCAAACCCAAACGGTAGAAAACAAGAAACCCGAAGCCCCCCCGAAGGGTTTTAGGGTTGGGGTGTTAGGAGTTTGGTTTTGGGAGTAGGGGATTAGGGGGTAGGGTCGAAATTGGCTCGGTTAGGCTTGAAGGGAATAAAAACCCTAAACCCTAAACCCTACCAGGTGGTCATTGGCCTTACGATCTTGGCTTATCGCTACGAGGGCCTCCGGCGCGAGGATTTCGACGAAGTTCTGGGTTGGAAGCCCAGCAGAGGATCCTCAGTCTTCTGGGTGTATGGCATTAGAGTACTGATGTTTAGGGTTTTTGGGTTTAGGGTTTTAGGGTCTAGGGTTTTAGGGTTTTGGGGTTTTAGGGTTTGGGGTATTAGGATTT
Organism: Symbiodinium necroappetens; assembly: GCA_905231915.1. Lineage (NCBI taxonomy): Eukaryota > Dinophyceae > Suessiales > Symbiodiniaceae > Symbiodinium > Symbiodinium necroappetens. The sequence continues at coordinate 9,968 of CAJNJA010008530.1, forward strand.
AGGGCTGGATGTTTAGTGTTTAAGGCTCAAGGGTTTCAGGGTTACAGTCTTGGTGTTTAGGGTCGAAGGCTTTTGGGTTGAAGGCCACTACAACGTCTGCTGTGACTACGGTTAGTACGGCCGTTAGTCGCACTGTGACCGCATGTGTGCGTTTATGCAGCGCATGTGGGTCTACCTGCATGTTTAGCCATTGTCATAACTAGTTGTGGCAGTGCGGCGATGCCTTCAAAAGCCGTTGATTCGACATGTGCTGCTACTATCGCTACCAGCACTACTACGAGTGCCCTGCTTGCCATAGCCACCACTATCAGTATCTGTACTGTATCAGAACCTGCTCGCTCCTACTCTTAGCCCGAGAGAGTAAACCAAGGACTTTGCACAACCCTGAGCTCTACACCCCTTTCATACGCAGAGCAGAATCCTGCACCCTGAGCCTTGAACTTGAGTCTAAAACCTGAACCCAAAACCCTAAAACCTGGTGAACCTCTATCCATTTTGCGTCCCTTGCCCGTCGGAGCCCTCAGTCCGCAAGGCAAAGCCCTCTCAGAACCCAGCGCCCCTTCTTGACTCCTTCAACACCCCGAAGTCTCTTCACCCCATACTCTTAACCTCAAGCCCAGAACCGCTTAACCTAAACATTAAGCCCCCTCTACAACCCTGAACCCTAAACCCTGAAAGGCCCGCTACCGGATTCCTTGAAGGACCCCCGGGAGCTCTACCAGCAAGAAGCCTCGCCCGGCACCTCAACCCTAAACCCCGAACCCGAAACCCTAAACCCCACAGAGCCCAATACCCCTTAATTGAGGAATATATACCTTAAATCATATCATATTAAGGCCCCTATAGTTTAAGGTCTATTCCTTACTTAAGGTATATTGGGTCCTCTATAATTTAAGGTATATTCCGTAATTCAGGTATATTGGGCCTCTGGGACCCTAAACCCTAAACCCCTAAACCCCTGAACCCTAAACCGGCACCCTTCAGGCATGTTGTGCGATCGCCTCGAAGCAGAAGCGGGGGCAGTTTTGGAGAGGCTCGTGTTAGGGTTTCAGGGTGTAGGGTGTAGGGAGTTTAGGGTGCAGGGTTTAGGGTGTAGGGTTTAGGGTTTAGGGGTGTAAGGTTTGGAGTTTTTTGGGGGCTGGCCGGCACCTCAGTCCGTGCTGCAAAGGGTGTAGGGTTTGTGGGATAGGGCATGCAGGTTACAAGCTGTGGGGTTTAGTGTTTTGGGGTACTAAGAGGATCAGGTGACTGAGTTAGTGGGGTTCAGACTTCAATTTGGGCTCGAAGTAGATATAACTATGGTTGCCTGACTTATGACCAGACTTACTGGGGTTTATGGGTTGGGAGTTGGATTTTGGGGGTTCTGCCCCTCCGATCCCAGGGCCCCTCCTATTGTCCCTTAAAGACAGGTCCTGGAGGTGGAGCTGGGGAGAGCAATTGTGCCTTGTACCAGGGTATACACCCTAAACCTCACGCCATCCTGAGCCCCAAACCCTAAACCCTAAACTTAAACCCTAACCCTAATGTAGGAGGGAAAAAACTTAAACCCTAACCCTAATGTAGGAGGGGGAAAACTTAAACCCTAACCCACCCTAAAGAGCATGGGATTTAGGATTTACTGCCAGGCCAACTTCGCTGCTCTGGCGCACTTGGGTTGAGGAGTCCGGGGCCGACTTCTGCGTGAAGCAGGCGGAGAAGCTGGGGGTTTCAGGATTTCTGAGTTTGTAGGGTTTCAGGATTTCGGAGTTTAGGGTTTCGGAGTTTAGGGTTTCGGAGTTTCGGGTTTAGGGTTTCGGAGTTTAGGGTTTAGGGCTCTAGATTTGTGTTTGAGGTCTCTAGATTTGTGTTTGAGGTCTCCTGCCGGCAGGGTTTTGATTTGAGGAAAAAGGGTCTCATGGTGGCAGGGTTTAGGATGCCTGGGGCTCTCGAGGTTCAAAGAGCTTAAGACTTCACAGTTTGAGTAGCTGGCGCTCGGGATTTGCGGTTGTCTCTGGCTGAACTCCGAGAGACGACGTCGGCCTTCCAAGGCGAGAATTTGCTTGGATCCGCATAGCGAAACGCAAAGCCGGCGGTATAAGGGAGTTTATTATATCAAAACCGTTATACCGTATTATACTATACTATGTTATACTGTGTTATATTATACTTTCAGAATAGGGAGCCCTGTGTCTTGGCCCGCTTCGTGCCGAACGAAGCCCTTAAACGACAAAGCCTGAATCACAAAGGTTTCACGTGAATCTCGAATCCAGAGGCTAGCGATTTCAGTCCTTTGGCAGGTTGCGGTGGCTGTAGCTGGTTATAATGGTCCCCATGTCATGCTATATTATCTGGTCCGAATCAGTAAGGCTCGTGTATCCCAACAAAAGGCTTGCGAAGCCGGTGTAGCAGCCTGCATGGCACCTTTGTAATGAACCCAGTAAAGGGAGCTTATTCTTATTATTTCGGCCCCTAAGCCCTGCGTTCGGGATCGCTCAGTTCTCTGTGAGGCAGAGCTGGATGCTCAGACTTCTGCAGAGGTTTTGGGCTTGGAGGACAGCTTTTGAGACAGTGTGTGGGGATGCAGGGTGTGCGGTGTAGTGCGAGGTTTGGGTATAGTGCCTGGGGCTCAGGGCCGCGCCCTTTGGGCTGTCGATCTTTGCTGCTCGACATACCCCAATCAGAAGGGAGGGTAGTAGCCGAAGCTGTCGCAGTCGCAGTGCCGGTAGGAGTGGCAGTGTTGGTATGATGGCCGGTGCTTCTACCAGGGTTGGTTGCACCCTGCTTGCTCTGACTGTTGCAACCATTGGGCTTTTGCTGTTGTTCCTGCAGCCTCAACACTGGCACGAAGGAGGGCGACGTGCAGATGACCAAGCCCGATCGCTTGCGACCGCGGGTGCCACTTGGTTTGCTGGAACCTGCGATAGCGGAGAAGATCCGAGCTACTCCTAAGCTACACTAAACCCTAAGCCCTTCAAAACCCGAAACCCTAAACTCTATAAGCCCCAAAACCCTATAAACCCTAAACCGTGTAAACCCCAAGCTTTTGCCTTGAACGTCAACTTCAAAATGTGCTTGAGTTCAGGTCAACCGCTGCACAGTGGCCCAAGTCATAAGTGGAAGTAATGCAGACAGTCCTAAAGTCTCAATATCTACCCATACCCTGATGTGTCTATGGACATGCAACCCTTCTCACCCCGAAACCCCTACATCCTAAACCTTAAACCCTAAAGCCCTACATCCTAAACCCTACACCTGCACATTCAAACTCTGGCCAGGTTTGTTTACTTAGCGCCCGAGGTCGTCGAATGCAGCTTAGTAACATCCCAGAGAGCCTACTGCAACAACAAATCTAAGCACTTCAGACTTCAGCCTGAGCCGTAAAGCGCAGCCCTTAAGCCTTAAACCCCAAAGCCTGCACACACCACAGCAGAACCCTTATGTTCCCTCGGAGTAACCCCGAAGAGGAGCCCTAAAATACCGAAATCTTTCTCATACCTCAGGCTGCCGCTGCATCTCTTGGAAAGGCGGAATGAGGCAGCCCACCAGCCGTCACAAACCTACCTAAAAGATCAGGAGACATGGTAAGTAGGGATCTTTGGCGGATTCCTGCAAGGCTTTGTTCTTGGTTTTTGTTCGGGGGGGGCGGGGCGGTTTTGACAATTAGGATGACCTACATATATAGGTTTAACGATACTTCGGGGTGTCTGGCGCTTGAAATTGCAGGGGCCGGATCAGGCAAAGGCAGGACACAAAACGTGGCTGGAGCATGGTTAGCTTCATCTGCGAAGTCGCAGCATTGAAGAGCAGTTTCACCAGGTTTGCCATCAGATACACTATAGGCATCAGCAGTGCTGCATCTTGCGGAGACATGCAGCATCGGCCGATCATCGAACAGGTCTTGGTCTGCTGCCAGTGGCTGAAACACCTCCGAAGAGAGAGGGATGCTCCGCAAATATGAAAAGCTCCTCATGTCGATCCTGCCCCATACGATCATCGATCATGTTGAGATCACGATCGACGTCAACTGGTGGTGGCAGTTATCATCTGCGGAGACTCGTGGCGCACGGTTACGGTTGTTTTAGGGGGGATGTTTGTGCATGGGTGCTCGCGTGACTGGGGCAAGCATTTGTTCCAGAATGACCCTACTTACTGAACCAGTCGATCCTGCAAGTAGGGCAACCACGATCAATCAGCCCTTCTGTGGCCCAAATCTCAGGATCCACCTGATGGGAGGGCGGATGGCTAATCGGGGACTACCAAGCTTGCAGCGTTCTCTTGTCTAAGGATCCAGGGTATTAATAATTAAGTTTGGGGACGTTTCCATAGAAAGCTTCCAAACCTTGAACTGCGGTCCTGTTCCCCGAGCCCTGGTGTAGACCCCTGATCAATAAACACGTTTTCTCTACAGGCTCGGCTCAGGCACGAACATTCGGATCCCGATTGTATGGGTTGTTTATCAGGGCTGAACATTAATATGCCACAGGACTGAGGATGTACAGTTCGTGATGAATAATGAATAGCGTACCTTCTGGGATCCCTTTGTCTGGCCACAGTATTCTGAACGGCCTTGTCGCTTTTGGGTTTCTTGAACGAGACACTCCACATCCAAAGGAGGATGGATTATAGACGCTCGAGCAGAAGATAGCCTAACCTTACCCCCCACATCCATTACAACGCTAGAAACCTTGTTGAAGCCCTTCATTAATGCGGCACGCTCCCCACCTTTATTCACTTAAACCCACAACCCCAGCGTAGCAAAGGCTAAAGTTGAACTTTCACGCAAGCTCCTCCGCTCAAACGCATGTGTTTCTATAGGTGTGTACTGGGCTTTGCAGCAGCTTGTAGTTCGTATGATTTACGGCGTTGTAGTGCTGCAGAAAACGTGTAAAAGGCTTAGAGGGTTTAAAGCAGGCCGCATGTCGAAAGTATTTGTCCCCAGAATAGCTACAAGCAAGGTTCTTTTTGCCTTTAATTAGGCTATTCTCATAAGGAAGCGTGCTTTTTATGGGTCGACATTATTTGTTTAACATCCCTTGGCAGTCTTTGTTGTATCATACCTACTCTATAGCATACCCCAAAATCCTGTTCTCA
>CAJNJA010008531.1:0-19987 GCA_905231915.1 Symbiodinium necroappetens
TATACATATATATATATAATTAATATAAGATAAGTATCTATATCTATATCTACATCTATATCTATATCTATATCTATATCTATATCTATAAGGGTTCAAGAACACCCCAACAGCGGGGATAGCTCGAGCCCCAGTGCGGTCAACGCACGCTTTTTCGTGAGCCATAGCGAAAAGCTGCACAAGCCCGGCTTGGCACCGTAACCTCCGTCGGAGAAGGGCCAAGGCACGCAGCCGCATCCGCATTTCCAAGCTCCGTGGCGAGCCTTTGCGGACACCTGACCTGGTACGCCTGGCTACACACCACGCTTCTCCTTTCGATCTGCGCCGGATGGGAAAGGGATGGAAGCCTCGCAACAATGGCAAAGAACACCACGGAGGACAGGAGCAAAAGTGGGGCTACTGGCGTGGTGCTCGTGGTGCATACTCGCCTTCTCAGAAGTACGAGAGCTGGCGTACAGAAAGGGAAACCAGCCCTACCTTCCCGAAGTACGATTCTCGATGGGTGGACCTCAGGCAACAGGACCCACTAGTGGTCGAAGTGAAGACCACCAACAAGGCCAGTGGAAGTCGTGGCCTTGCAAACGAGCTGCAGTCCGTTATCAACCAGGCCCGAAAGCTGGAGAACAGATTGTCCGGACTGGAGGAGAATCGCAAGCGGCGCATGGCACAATGGCAACAGTATCAAAGAGACCTCCAGAAGTCCTTCAGAGAAGAGAAGGAGCGTTACCAACGAGCCATTGGCAAACTGGAGGCAGACATTGCTTCGGCCAGGGAGCAATGTGCAGCCGCCCAGGATCAACTTGTGCATGCTGCTCATGCCAGTGGCATTGGTGTAGAGGCGGCAAAGGAGATGGAAGGAATGGAAGACGAGGATTGGCAGCGACTCACAAGCTGCCCTCCAGAATCTGGCCATGGCGATGCTTTGGAGGAGGATCTTCTACTGGCCAGGGCCATTCGCAGGAGACGGGCTATGCTCGCACCAACTCTCAAGGCAGAAGAGTTGGACAAGGGGCAGCCCATCCGTGGAGACAGCCATCGTCGAGAGGGAAGTGCTTCAGATCGCCGAGGGTGGCCGGAAGCCAGTGGCGATGGGCATGGGGAGGCCAGCCGTCTTATCCATGGTTATGCGGCAGCCTCGCCAGATACCTCACGGAGACGTGCCGAGCCCTATCCTCCCACGTCTCCTACCCTGACAAAGCTATCTGGAGAAGCCGTGCGTGCAGCAGTGGAAGCAAACGACGCTCCACCGTCGACAGAGACGAGAGAATCAAGTCGGCCAAGGCCCCCTCCAGGCCAGAGACAGGACATCAAAGAATCCAGCAAGCGGCCGCCTACTCGGGTGGATAATGGACCCACCCTGGAGCAGAAACTCGAGCAGAAAAGGGCGGCGGAAAGTGGCGCGGCCATGAGGCCCTTCCGCCAAGCTCTTTCGAGACCACCAGAGGATACGGTCACTGCACCCCCGCCCGGCCTGGGGGAGATCATCAACGACGACCTCGAGGACGAACTACACTCGATCTCGCCAGGCTTTACCAACATGGAGTGACCTTGAGCTTTCATGACGCATGGCCGCCTCCTAGGTTTGTCTCCCGTGCTTCGCTCTGCGGGGCCACAGGTTGGTACAGGCTAGGGATGCCGAAAGCTCGGAAGGAGGCTGATTGCTGGGTAATCAGTACTTCTTCCGGCTTGAGTGTCAACCCTGGTCAATGTCCTTCTTGTGTCTCTGCTGGAGCTGCGCCCGTTGGAGACAAACGGTCTCACTGTAGGGTGTACAGTTTACTGGAAAAGACAGGCTCCCCATGTTCGACTTCAGGCCATTTTCCTTGTGCCATCTTTCTTCCTCGTGGCCTTCAACAGTTGCCCTTGGCTTGTCTGCAATCTTTTCTCGTGAGGGGGTTGACACCAGAACCGGGTGGTTTACCGGTTTTTCTGAGTGTTGACTCTCCTCTGTCTTCCTCGCGGACGCCCGGCCTCCATTGGGCTTTTGGAGGTCCGAGTGTCCCCGTGCCTGGAATCTTTCTGCACTTCAGATTCGTTGGATGTGTGCACAAGAGCCGGATCGGTTGCTCAGGGCCGGCCACCACCAACGTTTCCAAGAGGTCCACACACCTGCTGACGCCCGTCGAATCGGACTGTGGTTTTGGCCTGCACAGTCCCATGCACTTTCTGTCGTTCCTTTTCAGAGGGTACTTCCTGCCTTTGATTCCGGGAGTATACTCGCCCTTTTTATTCTGTCCTGCTCAGGATGAGGTTCTCTTACATCATGGTCAATGGTTCGACGTGCCGAAAACCCGCATCGGTGGCTCTGGGGCGGGTACTCCTTCCATTGCTGTTGCTCTCACCTCTCCCAGCAGTCTTGCTTTGCTATCCTATAGCAATCTTGGCAGTCGGATGCATACCCAAGATCACACTTCGCCCCCTGCAAGCGGATCTAGATGTTTTGATCCAGTCACTTTCAGAGTGTGGCTTGGTTCAGTTTCATGGCTGGGGTGCTTGATCCAGTCGTTTTTCCTGCACCTTTGGCTTGTGGGTCTCGCTGTCCTTGTTCGGACGCTGTTGGAGCAATGCCTGCCCAAGGGATCCGTTGTGTCTCGGCTTTGCTGTGCCCCTCTTCATGGCTCGTCATCTAAGGCCCTCCTGGCTTGGGGCAGAATTTCCAGTGCACGGGGCCCCACAGAAGTGTCCTTCCGACCGCTGCCCAGAGGACCGAAGGAGACACATTGCGGCAAGAAAGGTGTCCACACTGTCCATCGATGGTACCACCGTTGGACCCTTGCTTGTTTGGTCTTCCTTTCCTGCCCTATTCAGGTCTGGTCTGCACCAAAGCCGTGGGGAGAAGCAGTAAATATCATACTCGAATCTGTCAGGCTCCTTCCGGAGCCCCTCCCTGCCCCACACGCCGCTCCTTCTCCACAGATTCCATTTTGGGCACATCCGGGTTTTACGCCAGAACGATTAGGGGAACAGGATGTGGTCACGGCCAGTGATGTCAATCCTCCCTTGATGGAACACCCGGGTATCCCAGTGCCACCTCACGATGCCGAGCTTCCAGCAAATTCAGACAGGACGTTTGTGCAGGCTTATTGTTATGTCATGGCTCCTCACTATCAGGCAGAGGTTCTCCCTCTCCCGATCGGTATTCCTACGGATCTTGGGGATTTCTGCACTTGTGTCCGACGAGCATTGAACAGCTTGCGCTTACGATTCATGCCTGATGTTGTGCCCACTGTGCCTCAGATTAATCCTGAGTTTGCCTCTGTTGTTGTGGTGCCGAAATGGCTGAATGCTGCAGGCAAGCAAGTAGTGGTGTTTGACATGCGAGCATGTGGGGGTCCGATATATCCTGACTACGTTTGGGATAGGGTTTCGTTCGGTGAATGTCTTGCGGTCGCGAGACGGCATGGCATTGGTCAGTGTCTAATCTACGCACAAGGCCACACACAGCCTCTTGGTGATGGAGCTTCATTCCTTGCGGTGACAGGAGGGGTCGTACAGTACCAACCCGCAGGTGAAGTAGCTGAGTGGAGAAGCCCCCTTCACGCCCGCCTCGACCGAGTCAATGACTGGAGTGGAGACCCGGATCTCCCTACTGAAGAAACAGAGTGGCCCCTGTTTGTTAGCCATCACGATCAATTTTCGCTTTACTCCGCAGATAGATTCCCGGGAGTGTCTGCTGCTAGAGCAATTGCTGATTTGGTCGAGCGCTGTCCTAGGTCTGCCTTGTTTGTCACTTCTCCAGACCAGCGACTCGAAGATATTTCCGTGCACGGGGTCTCCTGCAGAGATGCAATGGCAGTCTTCCCCCTCACTCCGTTACCCGACAGAGAGGGTGCACTTGTTTTTGTGGACCTCCGACAGGTCGGGCTACGAGTGACGCACATTTACCTCGATCAACCGGCTTGCGCACCTGCGGAAATCATACGCCATTTCCACCTCCAGGCGCCCCATGGCTTTAAGATTGCCTGCTGGCCCCGTCCTGACCACACGGGAAGGATTTCTTGTGTTGAGGGCGATACCCTCCTCTTCGGATTTGTCCCGGATGCTTGGGATGAATCGGATGAGTGCGAGACGGATAGCTCTGAGAGCTCTTCCCCTGCAGGGACGGATGTTCCACTTGACGATGCACAGGATGAGAACAGCATGTCTGGTATTGCTCCAGGCACGCACTCCCCTAGTCCAGGGTCTCGCGGTACCACAGCGCCCTCGAGAGGCGATTCGCGCTCGAGATCACCCAGAGGTTCTGGTTTGCAAGAACATTCCGGTGAGCGAGATCAGACAACTTCTCTCAGGCCTGATAGCACGTGGGCGTCCAAGTCTAGACAATATGCCATCGACCATGGCACTTGGATGCACACCTCTACTCTTGAGGCCCGATGCGATACCGTGCTGCCGGCTGCTCCGCGCTTTTCTCGTGCACCTTGTAGTGATGAGATTGAAGCAGCATCTGGTCCAGGCGCGGACCCCTCCCTCTTGTGGGACCTTCTTGGACATGCCGTTTGCAGTCATTTTGGCCCTCAAGAGCACAAGTTGTCAGTTGAGCCGCATACCAGTGACGGAACTATGCGTGTGCGAATCAATGAACTCCGGGAGATCACACTTGATCTTGGTGGACCTTGGCCTTACTTATCCATGCGCCAGGTCCGGCTTCCTGGGACCTTACAGGATTTCGAGGAAGAGACTGTCGTTCCTGCTGCTGAGCTGTGCTGGGTACAAGTGCTTGTCCTCAAGTGGCTCTTCACTACAGAACAGCTACATGTTGCCATCGATCTGCCCGCCACTCCGACAGAAGCAGTTGCTGCAGTGCAGGGCGCACGCGCCAGGTCCTACGCCCAGGACTTTCCACACCTGTTGGCTGCCGCGCCTCAACCACTTGAGGATGCATGTGTCTATCTCGCGAATCCTTCATGGTACGGCTTTGACATGATCGCTTGCATTGACCTTTCACTCATTGACGGCAGAATCTTTGCTCTGCGCATGCCTGAGTATGCAGACCGACAGACTGTGCTTCAGCATCTGGATTTTCCCACAAGCTCGAACATCGAAGTGATTGCAGGATTCCTGGACGCACCACTGCTTGATGGCGTCCCACTCCACCTTTTTCCGGGGGTCACGCTGAGATTTTTTCGCACCGGCCAACCTCCTGGTCCTGCCCTCGCAATTGCGCAGACCCTTCAATCCGAGGCTATAAGGGTCACCGAAGAAGTTACCACTGTGAGCACCCCTGAAGGATGCTACTGCCTGGTTCTTCGCCAAGGTTTCCAGCTCTTTAGCACGGATGAAATGCTCCCTATGCGGTACCGCGATAGCCTTGCTGCAGCCATTGGGTGTAATGCTTCGCAAGTTGCAATCTACCCGGCCTCGCCCAGAGTCGCCGATGTTGCCATCCAAGGACACCATTGTCGTACAGCCCTTGTTGTTGTGCCAGATGCTTTTGTTGCTGATTCCGGAGACAGCTTCTGCTTCATTGTCGATGCTCGATCCATGCTGCAGGGTTTCATGTGCTTCAAGGCCCAAGCCCATATTGTTCCTGTCGCCCAGATCTTGCAAGAGCTTAATGCAGATGCCCCTCTGGGGCTCCGGGTTGCACTCGAAGGCATCCCTACCGAGGACATTCATTTGAATGTTCAACCGGGTCAAGTCCTGATCGCACGATACATCCTAGCTGAGGAGGCAGACTGGGATGGCGGCGACCGGCTGTACGAGAATGACAATTTGGACCTTCTATCGTTGCCCTCAGAGAACTCCGCAACTGCAGATGCCAGCTCTGTCGTTGGCCTTACAACAGAGGATGGCTTCAGAACCTTGGTACCGTGTTTGTTGTTCATGCAGGATTACTCACCGGAATTGTATGAGGTAGCCTTAGCCTTTCCCTCTACGGCTGATGACCTGATTGCCCAGACATTGGCTGCTCGCTCTGCAGCCCGGTGTGAGATTGCATCCACGCCATGCACTGTCAGGCCTCAGCCTGACACGGCTTTTGCCTGTTTGCTGATGCTCCCCGCATGGCCGATTGAGAACTGTCTCATCCTTGTAGACGGGAGAAACATGGATGGCCGCATTTTTGCACTTGACATCGCCAGGATTGTCGATAGGAGATCATTGCTTGTTGCGGCCTCTTATGATCCACGACTACCTTCTCTTGTGTACATACGAGATTCTCCTTGGCCTATGCGGGATGATGCTGTTTCCCCCCTCTACACTGGAGATCTTGTGACCATATGCCCCAGTCAACATTCGATACTAACCACTGGTCGCCTGCCTGAGATGATGCGTTCACCGGATCTCTGGGACGTTGCTGCCGTTCCTGTAGACCCATGCCAGGAGTTCACTTTGCTCCTTTGTGATACGGAGCCTCTCTTGCTCAACCGACAGTTGAGGGATAATGCCAGCGAAGATTCGGCAGACTCTGTCGACTCTATTGACCGCAGGGCAGCAATAGCGCTAGGGCTAGATGAGTCAGACTTCACACTGTATGCTCCCTGCCCGGACATCTCCGACCACTGGGAGAGAGGGCGGCCTGTCCGCCAAGTATACATCGTTGTTAGACACTCAAGTGGGACCGAAAGTCGCACATCTCCCTGTGTAGTAGACGCCAGGCCGGCTCTACTGGGTCTCCACATCAGGGCCGCTGCTGGCAGAGTTCTTGACCTTGGTGCCTTTGTCGACAGTCTCTCTGAGGTATGTCCGGCTGGGTTCCGCGTGGACATTCGAGGTGGTGATTCTGGCATCGCCCTCCCCCCAGGTTTCAGAGAGGTGCAGACAGGCATAGTCTTCACTGTGCATTTTGTTGAGGCTGACAACCGTTCCAGACCCACAGGTTCTGCCCCCTCCAGCGCCAGTGCGGAGGAGGAGGATATTGCTTGCGAAGGCACGACTCCACAGGCCCACTGTGCCAGTCCTTTTCCCTCGGTTGTGTTTGCAGAGCCCAACGATCCGCCGCTTCGGGTCCCTCCTGGTTTTGGCGTTGCACACAGAGCTAGAAGCGGGCACAGACTTTGGGGCGGCCGAGTGCCTCTATACACATGCCTTCTCTTTGTCAGCGTCCTTTCACATGTTGACGCAGCCCCTACCTTGCTCATTGATGGTGCTTCCTCCAAGGACGACCCTTGGAGTTGGGGATCACTTTGCTCTGCCGGCTACAATGAGATTTCTTCCCTCATCTCTGCCTCAGGATCTCTATACCTTGCCTTGTGGCTTGGACTTGTGCTTAGGCTTGTCGGGCACCTCCTTGTCTTTTGCTGCCTTGGTCACGGTACAGCCGTCGCTTGCTCCTCCTGCCTCCCTTCCAGCCGGTTTTGGACCAGGAGGTTAGGGTGTCATGCCCCTGGTATCCCAGATGGAGGCAGTAAAGAATCTGCCTGTATCACTTTATCGAACAATAGGTCGCCTGCAGCTGCTATGCCCAGCCAAGATTCTGGCCACTCGAGCAGTACTGGTCACCCAGGCCCCCACCTTCAGTCAGAAGATGGCCAGGAAGAGGCACCCACCCAAAGAAGGGAGGAAGGTGATACTCCCGGAGCCGACGATTCGCGAGCGAGACCGGCACTCGACCACGGTTTTGGAACGAGAGTCCCCTTCCTCATCTTTGCTTTGGAGTACTGGCCAGAGACTGTTGTAGCTCGGCTAGTGCTTCCCGCGCGTGTACGTGAGGCTTTTGCCTCACTTGCTCAACACAGAGAAGCTTCGGCCCATCGGCGCAGTCCCAGACTCGTTCCTGTGTTTCCCCAACCGAAGGAACAGGTTGCCTGTGTTTTGGCGTTGCCGCACTGGGACTTCGAAGGGATTCCGGTCTTGGTTGAGTGCCGTGTTGGTCCTGTGAGGTTCTTCAGTACTATACTTCCACATTGGGTCACCCTGGGAATCCCTGCCGAGCGACCCTGCTTCGTGTTCCTTAGGGACATTCCGTGGCCCCTACAGCAGGAGGCTTTCCTTTACCCTCAGACCGGAGATCTTGTCACGGTATGCGAGCACAATGAGGATCTCAGAGATCGTCGTGAGCTCTTTCAAATGTTAGAGCCTTCCCAAACTTGGGATCTTTCACACGAGATCTCGGGGGATGAAGGTGACGTCAATTGGGTTCTCTCCACCGGGGTGCATACCGCACTTCCGATCTCCGGAGATAACTTCGCACTGAACAGCGCTCACACAGCCGCTGCTCTTGGTTTAGAGCCCGGACAATTTGTGTTAGTGCCGTCTGAGCCAGTCATCCCCAACCACGCACACCTTGGATGCAGATCCCAGCGAGTTCTTGCGGCCTGCTCGCTTGAGGATTTTTCGTTTGATGACGGAGAGCACAGGGTCCCTTATGTATTGGATCAGCGGCCTGTACTTTCGCAGATCTGTCTCGCCTACGCCACAGAAGGCCTCCTTGACGTTGCTGAACTCTGCCGACGTGTTTCATGGCGCTGCCCCAGCAGATATCATGTTCGACTGCTGGGAGGGCAACAGGTTGAAGGCTCAGGGAATCATTTCCGCAGGGTTGAAGCAGGTGCGGTCATTACGCTTGAGTTCCACCCAGATTACCTACGGGACACCTTTTCAGAGTTCCATGAGGCTACCTACACTCCCGACCGGGGACATCCCGGAGGGGCGGCCAGACCCTTCGGCGCCGAAAGCAACTCCGAACAGCCGGGTGGTGATGGTGGAACCGGGGGTACCAGCCAGCCCTCGGCCACAGACAGTTGGACAGCACCGGCGGGGTCACATCATAGGCAGGCGCTCAGCACACCGCCGCTATGGCTGCAGGCACTGATTTCTGTCCTTCTGTCCTTGCCCTGCAGGCTCCTGCTTGCCATCGCAGCTGTATCTGTTGAGGTTGCCGGTGCGCCCAGCGCACCTCTTCCGGACATCACTGAGGTTTTTGCTGGGAAGGAGCCGACTGGGTGTAAAGTCGCCCTGCCGATGGTTGACAATTATGGAGCTGCAATGCTGATTGCAGTTGATGACGGGCCGCGACCGTCTGCACGTCCAGTACCCACCCCCTGTCGTAGACTCTGTGCCCAGCGAGATAACATCCATGCATCCTTCAGAGATTTGGAAGTGGACATCGGAACATGCTGTACACTCCTGGAGGAATGTGTAGCACTTCATGACTGTCAGGCTTTTTGGCTCGCTGCCACCCTCCTTGAGACGATTGCAGAGCATACAGGGCCCAAGTTTGCACACATCCACCCTCCATCGGGAGGTACGCAGCGAGGTCACACCCACGCCACCGCAGTCAAATTAGCAGATCATCTTCCGCCAGCCATCTCGGTTGATCTCTCGCATGTTTCCATGCCACTCCATCAGTCCATAGATCAAGCCGTTCGGTGGACCATACCCGGTCAATGGGAACTCCTCAGACATCTGCCCAGTGGTCTCGGCTTGCACCCTGCAGCGCGGGCCCTGATCACACAGTGCGAGCTCAGCGACGCAAGTATGCCCCACGACATTTCAATCTTCACCGATGGGTCCTACCACAATGGTGTCTCTTCTTGGGCCTTTGTTGTCTTCGGATCCCAAGAGAACAAGCTCCACTTTCTTGGATGGGCTGCGGGGAAGGTACCGAAGAGCAGGGAGGATCCCCTTTTCCTGTGTCCTTGTGACTCTCACGCATTGAGTGGTGAACAATCAGCGCTCTTGTGGTCTGCTGTCTGGGCCCTGCAGGGGCCTCCGACTCGGCACACTCAAGTTTTTTCGGACTGCTTAGTCGCACTCAATCAGGCGCAGGGGACTTTTGGTTGGGCATCTACAGATGAACTCGCGCCTCTCTGCCGAGCAGCCTTCCAAGCACTTACAGTCGCGCAGCCTTCTTTCGACCCGCTCATTCAACATGTGCGCTCACACCAGGGTTGCCCGGCCAATGAGCTAGCGGATGCACTGGCTAAACATGCCTGCCGTGCCCAGCATGACTCTAGGAGTACGCACCAGCTTTGGGCCGCGGAGGGGATACGTAGCGGCACACTGCCATGGCTCTGGGTGCAGCTTGAGGCCATACGAGCTCCAGAATACTGGCCACAGCAGGTAGGAAGCACATTTGTCGATACCCACCGACACTCAGCCTCCTCTCTGCTGCCTCCCCACGAATGCTATCGTGTGTTAGGCCTACATGAGACTGCACCAGAGGAGGCTGAGCATCATCCTGTCAAGATCTCCCTACGTGCCCTTTCGGTAAATGTCCAATCCCTCGCTGACCCCGCCGAGACAGCTGGCTTTACTCCGCCGGAGCATGGCTTTGCAGGAAGGGCCAGGTACCTGCGGGAACAGTTCACTCACCTAAAAGTTCACGTCGCCGCGCTCCAGGAGGCAAGGGCTCCTGATGATGCCACTTTTGTTTCTGATTCTCATATCAGATACTGCACTGCACGTGACCCCGGCGGGAACTTTGGCTGCGAACTCTGGTTCTCGCGCCTACTCCCCTTTGTCTGGAGAGATCAGACCATTGGACACTTCCATCCCAATGACTTTCTCACTGCGTCTGCCAGTCCGCGGGATCTCATGATTCGGTTCGCCAGGTCCGGGGTACGCATCCTCTTTGTATGTATCCATGCGCCTGTCGCAGGTCACAAAGACCGTGAACCTTGGTGGCAAGCCCTGCGTTCAAAACTTTCTAAGTTGTGCAGAGGGACAGAAGTCCTCATTCTTGGAGACTTCAACACGGGGTTCGCCACGCCCCTACCCCAGCGGGTTGGGGATCTTGTCTGGCCGGTGAAGCACCCCTCGCCGGAGGGGCTCTACCAGATACTGCGGGAGTATGATCTGTGGCTGCCTAGTACCTTCTCTAGCTGCCATGTGGGTCCACATGAGACCTGGGTCTCACCCACGGGATCCACAGGATCTAGATTAGATTACATTGCTGTCCCGAAGACATGGAGTGTTCCCCCGTCCGGGAGCTGGGTGGACTTTTCTCTCGATTGGGGGCAAGCCCGTGTTGATCACTATGGGATCTGCCTCGACACTTTTTTCCTTGCTCGGGTTACGCGACAATCCAAGCAGGGTGCAAAGAATGTCGATCGTGAAGCCATGGCCACAGACGAAGGTAGGCGGTCTCTGTCCCGCATTTGCCGCAATCTTCCTTTGCTGCCGTGGACTTGCGATGTCCACCGACATTATCTCGCCATCGAAGAGCACTTGAGCCAGGCTCTTGCCGTTTCCTTCCCCTCCAAAAGGGGGACTTGCCGATCATCGCACTTCAGTTCCACCACCTGGGACCTACGACAGAAGAGGGTTTGGATGCGCAAACAAATTGCATGGGAGCGGAACGGGACACGCCTCGCAGAAGCCCTTGCCGCACTTCGGAGCTGGAGGGCAGGGCTTTGCCTCCCTACAGGGCGCCTGCTGGCCCTCTTCCGGAGAATGTATGCTGAGCGTCGCCTACGCGGTCTTGTGCGAGACCTCCAAGAAGCTAAGCGCAGTCTGCGGCGATCCATCCGCCAGGACATTTCTCTCCGCATACAGGAAACAGCGGCTGCTGCCGCATCCCTCCCCTGTGCCGATGTTGTCACCAGGTTGAGGCCCCTCCTCGGACCACCGAAGAGAAGAGTGAAACAGAGACAGGCCTTGCATTCTGTATGCCATCCAGACGGTAGACCCGCTCAATCAGCATCGGAGGTTGAGGACATCTGGATCGAGCACTTCGGGAACATTGAGGATGGGAAAAAAGTTGATCCGGTCGCATTTGTGCACAGCATACAGGAGGCCCAGAATGGCAGAGACCTGGAATCGTATTCATTGGGAGTCTCAGATGTCCCCTCGCGGCTTGAACTGGAACAGGCCTTCCGGCAGACGCAGACCGGCAGAGCTGTCGGATTGGACCGGGTCCCAGGCGAACTCCTTCACTTCGCTGCTGCCTCCGCCTCGAGGGCGTTGTTCCAGTTGTTTCTTAAAACAGCTCTCCGCACTGCGGAGCCGGTCCAATTTAAGGGAGGAGCTTTGCACGCCGTTCGGAAGGGGAAGAGCAACCCCGCCTTCTGCTCTGCTCACCGGGGCATACTCGTGAGTTCGAACATCGGCAAGGCCTTTCGTAAGATCGCACGCACACGTGCTGTTCCGGCTCTTCAGGCGGTTACGACTGACATGCAGATCGGAGGACTTCCCTCTTTTCCAGTCGTTCTGGCCTCGCACTTTGTCAGACTCTATCAGACTGGATCCCGCCATCGCCGGAACAGTCATGGCCTACTGTTCCTGGATCTCCGGGAGGCGTTCTATCGGGTGGTCCGGCCTCTCCTCACAGGGACTGCCTGTCACGATGAGCAGGTCGCGGCAGCTGTCAAGGCATTCAAGCTGCCACCAGGTGTTATGCACGAATTGTACGCACACCTGCAGTCCGCTTCTGCCGCAAAGGAGGCCGGGGCCACGGATTGGGCGGACATGGCGATCACTGAAGCGCTCACAGGCACGTGGTTTAGATTCCAGGGTGGGCGTCAAGTCGTCAAAACTGCAGTCAGCTCGCGCCCAGGTGATAATCTGGCGGACATTTGCTTCTCCTTCATATTCGCGAAAGTTCTTCGGGCTGTCCAACAGGACCTGTGCCACCAGGGGCTTGTCCCGAAGATACCATGGGCCACAGAAATGGTCAACCAGGTCCATCCAGTTGAGGCAGGGGAAGGGGAGACGGTCCCCGTCCTGGACGCTACCTGGATGGATGACGCCACCTTTTTGGTGGGGTCTCCCACGGCGGCCTCTCTCCCCCAAGCTCTGGTGGCCACAGGCTCTTCAGTTGTCGATGCTTGTGTTGGCCGAGCTCTGCTGCCCAATTTGGACAAGGGCAAGACAGAGTTTGTGGCATGCCCGCTAGGAGCCGGTTCGAGACTGGTCCGCAAGCAAATTTTTGCAGACATTGACCCCTGTCTGCAACTCAACAGCAGGCTCTGGCCAGAGGCTACTGTCCGCCTTAAGCCTTTCTACCAACACTTGGGTGGTGTCATCCACCACGAATCCTCCTTGTCCCGGGAGTTGAAGCGGCGCGCGGCGCTCGCTTGGAAGGCATTCAACTCTCGCAAGCGCCTTGTTTTTGGCTCCCCTGGGGTGTCCAGCAAAGACAAGGTTGTGCTTTTTGAGTCCCTCGTGCTATCTGTGCTCTTGTACGGGGCAGGCACCTGGGACCAGTTGTCTGCTAGTGAAGAAGCGATTCTCACCAATGCCTATCATGGGATGTGCTTCCACATGTTACGCCCGCGGCACTCCTACGAGGAAGCCTTGCACCTTGGTGGGACCAGGACGATCGCTCTTCTTGAGCTCCCCACACTGCAGACTTTGCTTCACGTTGCACGTCTTCGCCACTTGTTGTCCTGTATACGTACTGCCGTGCCGGTCATGTGGGCTATGTTGCATTGGCAAGGAGCCTGGCTACAGTCAGCACGTCTTTCACTTCAGTGGTTGTGGCACCATGTGGATGGAGGATCCCAGCATCAGACGTGGGAGTCAGCCTGGCAGAAATGGAAGGACCTCTGTGTGCTCCACCCACAGAAATGGAAGGGGCTTGTCAGAAAAGCGCAATGCCAAGCCGTCCTAAGAGAGGTCTGGGAGAGTGCTGAGACGCAGCATCTTGGGCTACTGGTGAAGCAGCTTCGTCTTGCTGGAGCTACTGTGCCGGCTCGTCCTTCTCCCTCAGGACCTACCCGCCACTGTTGTGCACCCTGTCAGCGTACTTTCCCATCTTATCAGGCCTGGTCGGTGCATGCCTTCAAATGCCACAGCCTCGTGGGAGAATACCGACGGGTCTTGTCGGGGTTGCAATGTCAAGCCTGCCTCCGTCATTTTACCACGCACGTCAAGTTGTGCCGACACCTTCAGCACTTCCCCGTGTGCCGGCATGCCCTTCAGGCGCGAGGCTTTTCATGCACACCTGAGCCTGGGATTGGCAGCAGGAAATCTGTTGATGCTGGCAACTTCCAGGCCCCCTCCTTACAAGCACAGGGCCCTCTGCTCCCACCGAGCGCCGTTGAGTGGGAGGGCTATTTGGATAGGCCTTCCATAGAGGTTGTTGAATGTTTGGGGCATTTGTTGCACGGTCTCCAGCCAGAAGAGGTCACACCGGATACAGTTTGGCAGCGTGCCCGGATTGCATTCTCTTCTGTGTGCCTCCCCAACCGAAAAATTGCTGCCACCGCCCGAGCCTGGGCTGAGACTCTCTCCCATGCCCTTGGGAATGGCCATCCATCGACCGCACTGTTGCTGCAGGTCGCCAGGTGGGTCAGTGTTGAAGATCCAGTGGATTGGTTAGTGGCAATGCCTTCTAACATCGAGACTCCCACCTGCACATTCCGTGATGCTAGACAGCTTATGGATTTGCTTGATGTCTCAGGGATCCGAATCAGCGCCAGCCTACAGACTGCAGCTCCCATCTTTGTCCGTGTTGGTCCGAGCGACTGGCTTGCTCGAAACTCCAATGGATCCAACTCGGAGATCGACTTCTCGCATCAGGAGTGCCTCGCCTCTATTTCCTCCGGTGCAGCTCCGTCGTTCTTTGAGGATCTATCGGATGGGGTCGTCTTTGTCCTTTCGACCATTGGTCTGCCTGATTGGGCCAATCGGCCGCCCTCCCCGGTCAAGCGTAAACCTCTCCTTACGCAGCTTTCCCAGGCCACCTTTGCAAGCGACCTCGTCCGGTTCGCTCTCAGACTTTGGATTAAGGGTGTACCCGCTGCCCTCCTATGTCCCGCTGGGCTTGCTTTTGCTCCGAGGCTGTTCTCTGCCTTGCCGAACATAGTCAGCTCGCGACTAGGGGACCAGACCGTATGGCGTACATCCAACTTTGACTGGGAGCCTGTTTGTTTCACATTTTCTAATTAGTCTTGTTGAGTTTTTGCATCCAAAGGGCTGCGTCCAACCTGGATACATTGCCCCAAAAGAGCGAAAAAGAGCGATCTATATCTATATATATATATACACGGTCTAAAAGGGTACCGGGTTTAGCAATCGAAACACTGAGTCCAGAAGAGTCCTACCCTCTTCGCCCTAACCCAACTGGGCTGCGGGATTCCGACTGAGGGTTGAGGTAGAGACACCATAAGCACAGTACATTCGAGGACTTCGTATAGGGCTGAGGATTTAGGGGTTTAGGATTTAGGGTTGAGGGTTTAGGGGTTTAGGGTTTAGGAGTTTAGGGTTGAGGGTTTAGGGGTTTAGGGTTGAGGATTTAGGGCTCTCGGGTTGAGGGTTTAAGGGGTGTAGGGGTTTAGGGTTTAGGGTTATATGCATGTCAGGACGCTTTGGGCAAGGGCTGACCTTTAAGCAACACATTCCTGACCTCTTTCCTCCGGGGTAAACCTTTGCCGTCACATGTGCACAAAATTTTGCTGCCTGAAATTGAAGCCCTATATGGGTAGTTCTCGAAATTAGGGTCCCTTTTTGCGTCCCCAATTTTGTACGGCACCCTTGTGAAAAGGACCCCAAAAGGGATTTAGCGAACTACCCATATATAAACCCCAAAGCATCCCAGAAGCCCTGAAGCGTGTCCACGCAGCCTTGCTCTGTATCACTTGTGCTGGAGCCAACGTTGTCGGCGTCGGCTTCGCCAGCGTCCGGGTCTGCGCGACAGCTATCAAACGTGAGCTCGGAATCTTGAGCGGGCACTACCTACTGCCAGCCATTCACCACCGAGGATTGCAACAAGGCACTGAAGTCACTGAAGCATCCGAGCCGTCTCCTAAACTGTTTGCAGTCATAAGCCTCTACCTTCGCAGCACAGATTCTGACGAATATTCAGTCGTTCTTGAAAAGAGGTACGCAGCCAGACAAGCGTGAATGTAGGTCTGCTTGCTGCGTTCGCATATGTCTCTGCATCTACTTCCGTCGATCGCTCTTTGTACCTCTTTATCTGTTTCTGTCTACCTATCTGTCCCCGTACTGAGGACAGCCAGTAGAATTCCGGGTTCTCCACGGCACTCCTAGTAATGTGGAAAGTGTGGAGTATGGTGTAAACCCTAAACCCTAAGCCCTAAAGCCTAAACCCTAAACCCTAAAACCCTAAACCCTAGCAACAACCCCAGATCCCTGAAAGCCCTTCTCCTTATCTAGTCAATCGGCATCAGAAGACTTCGACCTTGCGTAGTACTACTCCGAAGTTTCCTCCGGTGGTGAGAGTGCCTGAAGGAGATATCTGGGTTCTCTACATGTTGGGTCCCTTTTAGGTCCTTTATGTAAAAGGGTGCCGTACTATTTTGGGGAACCCAAAGAGGGACCTTTTTTTAGACATGTACCTATCTAGAGTCTTGAGCCACAGAGCCCACACCCAAGACAAGTCGACCAAGCCCAAAAAGTCAAGCCTTAACCTCCAAACCCTGGCATCTCGAATGCCCTGATTGCCCGAACTCAGCACACAAAGTAAAGAAGAGCCCCTAAGTCCTCAACCACCCACCCTCCCCCTGCTAGTACCCTATCCCTCGATGTATTCCTTGCCACCTTTCCCTTACTCTAAGATGCGACCTTGCTCCAATGCCCTGAGGAGGAGCCCGCCCTAGACCCTAAACCCTAAACCCAACCCTGAACCCTCTAGATCCTATAAACATATACTACCTATAACCCCAAAACCCTAAGCCCCAAAATCAAAAACCGTGAACCCTATAACTCTAAACCCCAAAGCCTGAAACCCTATAACTCTAAACTTAAACCCTATAACCCTATAGCCCTAAACCCTAAACCCTATAACCCTATAACCCCAAACCCTACAACCCTATAGCTCAATAACCCCAAACCCTAACCCCTATAACCCAAAACCCTAAACCCTGTCACGCTATAGCCTATAACCCTAAACCCTTAACCCTATAACCCTCAACCCTAAACCCCATAACCCCAAACCCTAAACCCTACAATCCTATATAAACTCTAAGCTCGACATCGCCTGTTGGCTCCAGCGCCGGGTGCTGCGCTGTTCTGCCAAGTCTCGCTCGGGCTCGGTCTCGAGAAAGTCTGCAAACTCGGGTGGAGGGTCTAGGCTTTAGGGGTGCTTAGGGTTTAGGGTTTAAGGATGTTTGGGGTTTAGGGTTTAGGGTTTAGGGAGGTTTACGGTTTAGGGTTTAGGGATGCTTAGGGTTTAGGGTGTAGGGTTTAGGGATGCTTAGGGTATAGGGTATAGGATGGTTTTGGCAGTGTTCTGGGTGTGGCTTTCCTGAGGCACCATGCCTGCGTTCTTTTGAATTGTGTGCAAACTTGAAGGTTTTAAATAATAGGGCTTCTGAGATTTCGGGGTGCAAAGAGTGCGGAGACATGCCACTACCCTAAACCCTAAACCCTAGAAATTCAGGCCCTAAACAGGTTTCGTAGGCTTCGCGGCTCGAGAATTTTGAGAATGAGAGGTTCGACCACAGTCAGCAAGCAGAACTACCTACACTCCCCATTATAGTTCCTTTATTGGGTTACCTTGCAGGATCTTATAACAACTAACCAAAAAAGACCTAAAATGGAGACTACAGGAACTGTTTAGAGTTCTATAGGGATACTACTAGTGTTCACAAGGCGCGAACCTCCTAAATCTGAAGCACTCCTAAACCCTACACCCAAACCCCAACCCCCAGACCCCACGGTAGTCTTCAGTGTCGTTCCATTTTCTTTTGTAGCTTACCCAGCTTTGTATTTCTTAGGACCCTCTAAGGTGGCGCCACAAAGGAACTACAATAGAGACCATAAGTAAATCACATAACCTCCGCCTCAACCCATAAAGCGCTAAACCCTAAACCCCAACCCATAAAGCCCTCAACCCCAACCGATAAAGCCCTAAACCCTGCACAACCCGCCCCCGGTCAAGCAGCCTACCGCCGCGGAGATGGAGACCTTTCCCCGAGCCACTTGCCATAGGAGCTGTTCGAGCTCATCCTCCTCCCAGATCGGGGTTTCAGGGCGTTCAGGGCTTTAGGCTTTAGGGTTTAGAGTTTAGGGTTTAGGCTTAAGGTTTAGGGTTTAGGGTTTAGAGTTCAGGGTTTAGGAGGGTGTTCAGGGCTTTAAGGCATTTGAGGTCTAGGGCTTGATCCGCGTAGGGCGCTACATAGGGCATTAGAGCTTCAGCATAGCAGGCATGGGGCTGGGGGTGCAGAGGACCTACTGTTGATGATATACATCCTGCACTACCTTAAGGACCCTAAGCGATGGGAATTATGGTATATACCTTATTATGGGTAATGCAGGATGTATATCATCAACCGTAATAATCAAGTACGCGGGTTAAAGATAGTACTTAGACCCTTAGATGTAGTACTTTTTTTGGATGACCTGTTTCATGGTTAGGATCCTGTTTTGAGAAACTAAGATAACCCAAACAAGGTACTACATTTAAGGGTCTAGGTCGTTAGTAGTAGTTGTTTAGGGTATATGATTATTGGGTACTGAGACCCCGTTAGGGTAATGTCCGGGGAGCCACATTCGCAGGGAGCACTAGCAGCAACTTACAGCGTTTGGGCAAACGCGGCTGACGATTCCTGGATGATCAGAGTCTGCAACACTTAAGTAACATCCTATAGGCCCTGAAGTATGGTACAAATGTCATGGCACTGTGCATCGTGCCTGCAGGCTCTGCAGACGCCTTTTTTCGAAGAGAGCAGAGCTATCCAACGAAGTGGTCCTTCGAATATCTGTGCACCCTCACGGTGCCTCCAAGGAACCGCGTGAGGAAACATGGTGCGACAGAATAACTGGTTTTTGCCGACGGGCGCCCGAAACTGCGAAGCATGTCGCCCTCGGCAATCATAATGTACTGCTGAAGCTTGTCAGCTCACAGATAACTGTGCCCCCTTTACGCATTGACTTTTCAGATTGCTTCGAACAAATCTTCCACATCTGCGCGCCCATCCTGCACAAATGCCTCCGCAGCCTCCTCAAGCTCACCAGATTCGGCAGACAGCTGTAGTAAGCCATGGAAGCATTCAAAGCACTCACTGCACAGGCGAGCTATGCTGATTATGTCCATGATGGCTTTTCTGACTTTTCTGTATCGTGACGAAGGTGTACCTCCCTGCCGAACCTCAACAACCATCCTTCCGGACGGTGCTCCCATGTTCCCTTGAGGGGATGCATGAGGCATCACATCATACATCATGCCGGACGGTGCTGCCATGTTGCCTTGAGGGGATGTCTGGGGCATCGGTGCAGCTGGGGTTCCTGACGAATGCCCGGGCGCAGCCCCTGTTGCAGAAGGTCCCTGCCGTACCTCACCTTTGCCGGAAGGTGCTGCCGTGCTCCCCTGAAAGGGTGTCAGAGGCATGAGTGCAGCTGGAGTGTCCAAGCCGTCTGTGGAAGTGCCTGCGTCTGTGCTACCAGTATCCTTGCGAGCTGCACCGGGAACACCTTCATCCTCATTGAGACAAGCGTCGATGCTCTGACTTTGACACGTAGACTCCGTGCCACCCATGCTGGCAACACCAGACTGTCGAAAGGATCAGGGGCACAGTCTAAGGGGCGGCTGTGAACCACCGAGCGCATTCCAGCCAAGATATGGTGAAACAGATCAACAGACGTTGCCTTACGGCTTGTAGTGGCCCAGCGTGCCGCAAGATATATACATTGTCTTGAGCGACAGGCTTCTAATGGGAGTCTGACATCAGAAGATAGCTGGTAATCCCATGACTGCTGGATACAGCTATGCAGTCTATGCATTTGGCTACGTGGTTCACCCCAGTCTCTGCGCTTAGGTGTATACAACGGAGGTACCAGCACAAAGCTTCTATTCCGACCCATGGCTTGCAAATGTCAAGCAAAGGTGAAGCCCAGCAAGGCCGTTCCCTGCTTAGCCGTCCAGGCATGCACCGAACACCGCACATACTCACCCATCGAAAGCGTTCTAGCTATAACGTGCCGACAAGAATGATGTGCAATGTGGCTAACCCGCATCCTCACTTCAGAAGATCCTGTAAGGCCCGCCCGCAGAAGATGATCCACAGCTCCTCAGTCCCTCAAAACCTAGCACTTCTGTGCACAAACGACACAACTCGCGGTTTGCACGGGGGGAAGGGGGCCGAAAAGCCCTAATGACCTAATGCCCCCTGAAACCCTAAATCTAAACCCTTAAACCCTAAAC
>CAJNJA010008532.1:1039-15392 GCA_905231915.1 Symbiodinium necroappetens
CCCGAACCCTAAAACCCTGAACCCTAAACCCCAGGCTCCAAAACCAAGGCAAGAGCCAGGCCGATCAGCGTCTGGACACCCTGGAAGGCCCACACAGAGCCTCACCGGAAAGTTGAAGCTTCCTGAAACGGTTTTTTGTTTTTTGGGTGGTTCCGTGGGGAGTTTTGGGTCACTGTAGGGTTTAGGGTTTAGGGTTTACGGGGCCTAAATAGTTTCCAATACTATTCTAGGGGCTCCTTATCATAACTATAGTGGACTATGCCCCGAAACCCTATTCTAAGTCTTACGGCCCTATATAATGTTGCCTGTAGAGTCCCTTGCTTGAGGGCCTTCACAAGAAGAGTGCCACTCTTCTATTCCGAACTTTGAGGCTTCTCGGAGGGGCCTTTCTGGGGTCACCCGACACCCGAAACCCTGAAGCCTTGTAGTCTTATATGCCCAAAATCCTATATCCTCAACCCTTAAGCTTGTAGAGGCGTCCTTGGGCTTGTAGCTTCTACAGGGTTCCGAGCGCCGAGCAACCGATGGGAGCATGGACTCCTTGTGGTACCGTTCCCCTACAGTCCCTCTTCAAACGTAGCATGGTATCCCCCCAGGCCCATTCTCATGATAAGGATCAATCTCCATGTATAGAGCCTTGATAGAACCTTTGAAGGAACACTGACAGAAACCCGATTCCAAAACCCAAAACCCTAAACCCCAATGATTAATTGCAGCAAGACGGGCTCCTGTAGGCGGTGTCGGGATCATCGTCTGTCAGGGCAGGTTCGGCGGGTTTTACGCGCCGGGTTACCAATTGGTCTGAACAGGGTCCTCCTTATCTGCATGGATGTAGGGTTATGCTTTTTGGGCTTTATCTGTACAGCGTTTACAGTTTTGGGTGGACTTGTAACAATGTCACAGAAAGTCTCACCGTTGTCGACCTTGGCGCTTCAGTGTCGCTGTAACCGATATTGCGCCTGTTCGTTCTGCATACTTTTTACTATCTACAATATACCTGCTAGGCAACTACTATTCACTGTTCGTACTCGCATCATTCATACCATGGTGATTTTTTGGCATATTCAAAATTGTCCTCACCACTATTTCTACTACAGCTTCTGGATTTCTGGCGCCGGTTCTCGGCTCCGTCTAGGAACCTTCCGGCGTCACTTCGGATTTAGGGCATTTACGACCCCTTTGAACCCTACACCCCGTAGGGCAAACCTTGGGGATTTATAGGGGTCATGGGATTTCCAGGTTCCTAAACCCACCCTAAACCCTAAACCCTAAAACCTAAACCCTAAACGCTAAACCGTATGATTCAAGGCTTGGCAGGGTGGTAGGGTTTTTAAAAATTTTAAGTCTTTTATAGCTTCAGGGCTCCAGGCTATGGTTCACAGCTTTAAAAGAAGACCCCCCAAGGATCTGCGCCAGCAACCTCTGAGTCTCGCAAATTTCGGGGTCGGAGCATCTGGCTCTAAGATTTTGAGTCACATCAACGACTCCCTGGTTCTTCGTAGGGAAGGTAGGGCCCCTTAAAAGTATAGGGTTTAGGGTTTAGGGTTCAATTAGGGCTTGGAGTTTAGGGGCCTTAACAACTCCCTGGTTCTTAGCAGGGAATGGAGGAATGGGTTTGGGGACTACTATAGGGGGACCGAAAAGGGACTATCATAGGGATTTCATTTCCCCCCTTCCCTACGAAGAACCAGGGAGACAAGGCCCAAAACCCTAAAAACTAAACCCTAAACCCTAAGCCCTGAACCCTACACCCTAAACCCTAAGACCCTAAACCCTAAACCGAGTTAAGAAATCTCGAACTCCTGACCAGCCTCCAATCCGCCAAGGCCTGATACCCGAATCCTTAAATTAAAGTGAAGGCTTTGGAATCCTACTGTTGACTTGGCCTTTATGGGTATTAAAGCAAAGTCGACATTTAAGACCGAAAGCCCTGAAAACAAGCAGAACTTAAGGCTTCGGGCTCTGGCCTTCTGCAGCTGCCCCTCTGAAACCCAAAACCCTATGAAGCCTAGGCCTAGACATTCTTCAAAGGCATGTGGGTAGTTGTCTAACTTAGGGTCCCTTTTTGCGATTCTGTCAATCAGGGTGCCGCACTACTTTGGGGACCTAGACCGAATTTGGAGAACTACCCCTGCTGTGAAAGAGCTAACTGCTGCAAGAGAGGCAGGGGCCGGCGCTTTCCGGGGAGCTCAAGTGCCATAAACCCTGAAATCTAAAAGGTTCAGGGTTCAGGGCTTCGGGTTTCGGATCTAGGGTTTAGGGCTTCGGGTTTCGGATCTAGGGTTTAGGGCTTCGGGTTCCGGGGAAGTCTCGGAGCTCATGCTCGGGCCTTGTACTGTTTCGTCTGCAACATCTCCGAGAGCTCGCGGAGCGGGCGCAAGGCCACCACACTTCCCAGAAGAAAAACAGCTGCGCAGACCAGGTGAAGCTTTAAACCCTTATGGCCCCCACGACCCAAAAATTATACCCTGAGTCTCAAACAGCCTAAGACACAAAAGCCCACAAGCCTTAAACCCTGAACCCCTCAGACCTAAAACCAAACAACCCTTCCCGTAAACTTCTCAAGCAAAACCTCAACCCTTAACCCCAAAAAGGAGTCAAAGAGCCTCCCCGGTTCGAGTCATGTTGAGTTTCTTGGTCAATGCGCAGGTATGTTAGGGTTCAGGGTGTAGGGTTTAGGTAAGTATGTCTGTGTGTGTGTGTGTATGCCTGTGTGGGTGTGTGTACATGTATGTGTGCGTATGTGTGTATGTGTGTCTGTCTGTCTCTGACTCTGTCTCTGTCTCTGTCTCTCCCTCTCTCCCTGTCTGCCTGTCCGTCTGTCTGTTTGTCCGTCTGTCTGTCTGTATGCATGTATATGTATGTATGCATGCATGCATGCATGCATGTATGTAAGTGTGTATGTGTGTATGTGTGTATGTATGTGTAGGCAGATATATGAATTCTATATATATATATATGTATGTATTCCTGTTTCTATTTGTTTCATATTTGTTACACAAAGGCTTGTAGACTGTCTTGGGTTTTTGTTGCGCTTATAGAGTTTTTTTTGAATTGTTTGAAGGCGTGGGACTTAGCAAACATGCTTCTAGCAGCGTCGCGATGAAGCGCAATCGTCCTTTGTAATAAGCCCAGGACTAAAGACGGTACTGGTGAGGGTTTCAGGCTTTTGGATTTGGGCGATGAAGTTATGTAGAAGGGACCTGAGATCGAAGTTTAGGGTTCGTGTTCGAGGTTTTTGAGTTTGGGGGCTTAGGGTTCAGAGTTTAGGGTTAGGGGCATCTCCCACTGTCATGAATGAGAAGGTTTCTAGCTTCTAAACTCCGTCAAAGCCCAAAACCCTCAAGCCAAAGCCCATAGACGCCTCAGTGGACACCAAGCCCCAATCCCCAGATATCTGCCACTTCCAGAGCCTAGAATCCGGAAGGCAAGCTAGCTTTGACACTCTTGCAGCGTAGGATGTGGACATGCTATACGGATTGGGGGCCGAAGGCACGTGGGTTCAGTGCTTAGAGTTGAGGGTACAGGGATGCCTCAAAGGGGTTTAGGGTTTAGGGTTTGCCATGACCCCTTCCCAAACTCTTGTGAGACTCCCCAACCTCAGACCTTGAATTCCCTGAACCACGCTCGAACCTTTTTAAAACCCTGCAAGCCCCATAAGGCTTTACATAAAAACCCTGCCGACCTCTCTGAAAAACCGATAAACCACTCTACATCCCTATAAGGGGCTCTATCAAGCCACAACAAGCGAGCCGTAAACCCTAAACCCTAAACCCCAAACCGTAAGACCCTAAACCCTAAACCCTAAGACCCTCAAAAAAGTGCCTCGGAGGTCGCCAGTCCATGCAGGAGCGACCGGGGCACCACAAAGACACGAGGGTCCTCACCGAGTAGGCTACTTGGAGGTTCATGGGTAGTTATAAGTGGGGTTCTAAGTAGGGTAACTATAGTTATAACCCATATTGGGGGACTTATAACCCCACTTATAACTAGCCATGAACCTCCAAGTAGGATAGGGTTTGGATGTGAAAAAAGGGTTCAGGGTTTCTTATGCCGCGTGGGATGGGAGGTAAACTACGGTTGATGATATGATTAAATCCTGCATTACCCATAATAAGGAATTTACCATACTTCCCATAGTATAGGGTCCTTAAGGTAATGCAAGGTTTATATCATCAACAGTAAGAAGGGGAAGCCTTCTGCAGACACGCTTTGACAGCTCAGCGCTTCGTACGCGGAACTCGACACGACCTTGTCCCAAGATACTGTAGCCTGCGTGCTATTCCTCGACAAACCCTAAACTCCAATCCCTAAACCCCAAACCCCCCTAAACTCTAAACCCCAACCCCCAAGCCCAAACCCTAAACCTTAAACCCCAAACCCCCTAAGCCCTAAACCCCCAACCCAAAACCCTAAACCCTAAACCCCAAACCCCCTAAGCCCTAAAACCCCCAACCCAAAACCCTAAACCCTAAAACCCCGACCCTAAACCCTAAACTCTAAACCCCAAAACCCTAAAACCCCGACCCTAAACTCTAAACCCCAACCCTAAACTGTAACCCCTAAACTCTATCTAAACCCTAAACCCTAAACTGTAAACGCTAAACCCTACGAACACCAAACCGGTCTGCTGCCTGCTCGGCAGCTCCCAAGCAGAGCTTGCCGGCCTCGGGCTACGGGACGGGTCGAGGATAAAAGGGTCTTTGGGTTTAGGGTTTAGGGTTCCAAAACGGTTCGAAAGTTTTTTTTTGCTTGCAGAGTTCGAAAGTTTAGGGCTTGGGGTTTAGGATTGATGTCAGGATGTTGGGTTGAGGGCTCTCGGTTCGGGAGTTGCTGGTTTCCAAGGGCTTTGGCTCCTTGGATTGGCAACTCGGAGGACAGGGCTCTCGGTGTCACGATGTTGGGTTTAGGGTCCTAGGGTTAGGGCTGGGGGTGGGGGATCTCAGGATGTTGGATGGGGTTCTAGAGGTGTGCGATTAAGGTCAAGAAAGCCCTTTCTTTACGCCAGGTGATAGCCTATGATTTGGAGCAGCGCTGTGCAGCCGACATCAACAAACAGGCGCACATGAGTAGCTTATCCTTGCGGGAGCGAAGCATGTGACAAGCTGTCCAGGTGAGTTAGAATCCTAACCCATACTCGTACATACCGTTCGAAGCAGCATGAGAGTCTGAACTTTCGGCTTTCGGCCGTCTGCCGTGCTTCGCATGCGGCAGTCAAGAGCGATCAGTAGCAGTGGCAGCGGCAGTAGAATCCGTAAGTAGCAGCCTCCCAACTATGAACCAGGACGCGAGGCACCAACCTCGTCCCTCACCAAGCGAGCATCGTAGACCGACACCGTGAGGTTGTGGCTGCCTCAACATCCGGGTGTTGCGACTTTCGGAATCTTCGAGGATTCAGCCTCCGAACTTCGCAATTCTGGGACCCTACCCGTAAACCCCCCCTGAACTGAGCTTTGAAATCTTTATACTTTATTCGGCCTTTTGCAACATGAAAGCCTTGTACCTTCCAACGCACTCCCGAACGCAACGAGCATCACGAGCATCAGTTGTTCCAATTTCCAAATGCCATCGCCTGGTGTGTAGCATCAGAACATTTCTATCTCGTCGCAGCAGTAGTCGGTGTTGTCGTCGTGGTGGTGGTGGTGGTGGTGGTGTCGGTGGTGGTGGTGGTGGTGGTGGTGGTGGTGGTGGTGGCAGTGGTAGTGGTGGTGGTGGCAGTGGTGGTGGCAATAGCAGTGGTGGTAGTAGGGGTGGGGTTAGTCGTAGTAGGAAGAGGAGGAGAAGCAGTAGCAGTAGCAGCAGCAGTAGCACTTCCAGTGGCAGTGGCAGTAGCAGAAGCAGTAGCAGTAGCAGCAGAACATTAAATCCCCGGAAAGAGAAAATGTTTTTAAAAAAAGCAACAGCCTGCGCCTACATAGCCAAACCCTCAAACCCAAACTCCGGACCTCCCCCTTCAACCCGGAAGCCCCCGCGACCCTAACCCCAAGGGTTGCGGAGATCCAAAATCTCATACTTTTTGGAGAAACCCCTTTAGAGGGAATCCTTCTAAAACCGAGAACCGCAGAAAACGCTTATGAAGTCGGGTTTAGATTATACTTATTGTTATTATTATTGTTATAATTGATTACTACTTAGGGTTTAGGGTTTAGGGATCAGGGCCCCTGACCCAACTCCACCAAGCGCAGAGCGAAGAAGAGGCCGACCTGGGCCGGACGTTTGTTAGGGGGGCTTCAAGGCTGTAGACACTCAGGGCAGAAGCGGCTTAGGCGTTTGCCATTCGGGAGAGGCTGGGTTTTTGGGGAATTAGAGCATAGGGCTTAAGACTTGGGGGCTGTAAGGTGTGAGGGTTTGGGGGTTTGGGGTTGAGGGTTGGATGTCCTTGGTATATTTTTGGGCTTTAGGGCGAGTCAGGGGCCCAGGAATCAGGATCGAGGGTTTGGAGTTTAGGATGCCCTCGGGGCTTGAGGTGTAAGGTTCCGGCGTTTGGAATTAACGCTTGAACCATCTTTCTCTAAGTATTAACCTCTGCCCGGCCCCGCCATCCTCGCCAGGCCACAGCCTAAACCCTAAACCCGAAAAGACTCTGAAAGTCAAAAGCCCCAAGTCTCCATAAAACGAATCCCAAGGCCGCAAGAAGAAACAGAAGCCTAAAGAAACAAACACGACCGAGCCTTTATGGTTTAGGGACCCCCAAAAAAACACCTATATACCATTTACATATATATATATATATATGTATATATATTATATATAATTATATATATATATATCAACCCTAGGACCCCCCAGCATTGGACCAGCTTCCTGGGGCCCCGGCCGGCCCGGCTCCGAGTACCTGAAAAACGTTGGGCCATGAAGAGGTTGGGGCGGTGGGTTTAGGGTTTAGGGTTTAGATTCGCTGTTCGAGGCTGGCCCACGTTCTCCCCCTCATACCCCGGGAAAGGTTTAGGGTTTAGGGTTTGAGGTTTAGGGTTTTGGGTTTAGGGTGGGGTTTATGGTTCAGAGTTTAGGGGTCAGGAAAAGCTCCTACTGGGGCCCCTGCGTTTCCCAAGAAGGGCACAAAAAAGGGTACAACCAGAAGTGAAGGTTTGGGGTTGGAGTTGGGCTTCGAGTTTAGGGCCTAAGGTTTTGGGTTCGGGCCCGGGGGTTTAGGGTTTGGGGTTTCGGGGGGAGGTTGGAATGTTGCTGGCTTGAGGTCATGCGTTGAGGAAATGTTGGATTCTAAAGGTGTGTCGGGTCCTGTGGGACTGTTGATTCACCAATTCCGGCCATTCCGAATGTCAGGAAAGCCTCTCACTTTCAAAAACCTGAACCCTAAACCCTAAACCCTAAACCCTAAACCCTACATGTATTGCGGCTACAGCTAAACCATCAAGCTTTGCCCCTCTTCAACTGCACCCGGTTTGGCCCAAAACCCCGGAGCCATCGGCCGAAACTCCCCCCTTCTTGGGCAGCCACGACGACGTGCAGGGGCCGATCAGACCTGGGCGTCTCGTAGAGCTCAGGCTCAGAGTCATAGGTTTAGGGGCGTTTTGGGGGTTCAGGATTTCAGGAAAGTTTGGGGGGGTTTAGGGGATTAGGGCTTTGAGGGGGTAGAAGGGGGTTGGGGGGGCGTTAGGGAAACTCAAAAAATCCCACAAACCAAGCCAAACCCCACTAAAACCGGAATGTTTCATGGCTCCGCGTGTTTGAGCTCCAGATTTCCGGATTCCAGGGGTGCTTGCAGTACAAGGAAGAGCCCCCCCCCCCCCATATAATTGCCAAAACAGCACAGCTGGGTTCTGGTTTTAGGGTTTTGGATTTTTTTGGCGAGCTTTGGAAACCCTAAACCCTAAACCGGCAGAAATCTTGCTTCTACGCTTCGACCGATCGGAGGATGTAGCAGAGTTGCAGGTTCAGGGGAGGAGAGGAAACGAGCCCTCCCCGCTGCCTTGTCTCCTTGTTCTTTGCTCTTCCCTTCAAGCAATTTGCCCGGCATAAATCCCCGAGCCTAACGATGAGACTGAACGCTAAATAGACCAAACCCACAGACCCCTCATGGTTCACATCCCCAAACCTACTCCAGAAAAAAATAAACATAGCCCCAAACCCCACCCTAAACCCCAGAACCCCAAACCCCAAGCCCTAAAGAACAGTATACTACACTATAAGGTACCGTACTAGTACTACACTGTACTATACTGCACTCTACTCTACTGTACTGTACGAATACTCTACTCTACTCTAGCCTACCCTACTTTACTCGACATATATATATATATGTTACTATATTTATCTACACTGTGCTAGAGCATACTGTACTATGCCATGCCATGCTAAGGTATACTATACCATAGTCGTATACTCTACTATACTATACTATACTATACTGTACTATACTATACTATACTATACCACACCAACCTATAAACCTAAGCCGGGCTCCCGAACGCCGCAGGCGCGCCCAGGCCGGGCGCGAAGAGCCGGGGCGGCACGAAGCTGGGAATCCGGCGGTGATCTTTTACAAAAAACGCTATAATCGCTTCAGGATCTCGGGGATTTATATAGATTTTGGCTATTTGCTTTCAGTTTAGGCTTGCAGGGTTTCAGGATTTCAGGGGTTTGGATTTTAAGACATGTGCGGGGTTTGGGGGCATGGGGATTATTGGTTTGTTGTATGTAGAGGGTCTCTTTCGCTTCCGGGGGTCGGTACATGTTTGCAGACGAATATGTCATTTGTGGCAGGGTTGAGGGTTTAGACCCAAACCCTAAACCCTAAACCCTAAACCAAACCCTAAACCCTACACCCTAGACCCAAAACCCTAAACCAAACCCTAAACCCCAAACCCGAAACCAGAATGACCGCCCAGCTGAGGCC
Organism: Symbiodinium necroappetens; assembly: GCA_905231915.1. Taxonomy (NCBI): domain Eukaryota; class Dinophyceae; order Suessiales; family Symbiodiniaceae; genus Symbiodinium; species Symbiodinium necroappetens. Next base: position 9,897 of record CAJNJA010008532.1, read on the forward strand.
CTGAGTTTCTCAGCGAGTCCACGACTCGGAAGACTTCCTGGGAGCCACGTGACTCCCACGACAGTCTCGGTCCTAACACCCTAAGCCCTAAATCCCCCTAAATCCCTAAACCCTAAACCCCCAAAACCCCAAACCCTAAATCCCTAAACCCCCAGATCCCTAAATCCCAAAAGCCTTACATCCTTAAATCCCTAAAGCCCTAAATCCCTAGATCCCTACATCCCTCAATCCCTAAACCCCTAAATCCCTTAACCCCTAACTAAACCCCTAAACGACTAAATCCCTAAAGCCCTAAAGCCCTAAATCCCTAAACTAAAACCCAAACCCAACCTACTTGAGCCACCCGCCAGCCTCGCCGGAGGCGCGCCGAAGCGAAGCCCGGAAGCCTCCCCGGGCTTCTTAGACCCGCGGAAAGTGGAAGAGGGATCCTAAAACTTAGGGATTTTTTTGAAGTTTATAGGGTTTAGGGTTTAGGGATAGAAGAAGGATTCTAAACTTAGGGATTTTTAGGGGTTTAGGGTTTAGGGTTCTCTGGGCTTTGGAGCTTAGGAGTTCGGCCCTTCACAGGGTGTGGAGTGTATGGGTTTAGGAGCTTGCAAATCGGGTAGAGGGATGCAGGGTAGTATTTAGGGGTTGAGGGTGGTTTTTTGGGGTCATGAAGGCTTCAGAGGCTCACAGGAGGGCTCTCTGACAGATTTAAGGTTGGACAACATTCACTACCAGAGACATTGCTACGACGACGACCATAACCAAGAGCACGAGGATGACCTTTGCGGCTCACAGTGTGTTAGCACCTGTGTACCGATATGGTGTCATTGTCTTCCTGTGCCCCAAAAATATGTAGAACAATAGCTTTTCATAGGTTTTGGGCCATGGTCTTACCTACTTTTGGGGGTCTAGGTTGTTGTTGCAACTCCAATTCAAGCCTTGGCTTCGGATTCTTGTTCCCACGCCGGCACTGTCACTTTGATCGTGGTTGCCTCATTAGCCTTACTACTTTGGGGCATTCCCTGAGGCTCTGGGAACACCGCGCAAACTACGTTGAAAAGCCTGAGCCCTTCCGGCTTTGGGCAGCAAGGTGTGGTTGGAATACCCCCGCGAACGGTAGGTAGTCGGTTATAACATAACTAACCTAGCTGGGCTGTTTACAACCGGCAGGTAGGTAGGAGAGAGGCGTGGACTTGCGGGTTTAGGCTTTAGGGCGTAACGTCACGGTTTTGGGTAACACGGCTGAGTGTGGAGGGCATAAGGCTTGGACTGAATCGTTTTGACTACGGCATATTTTTTACCGTCAAGATACCTCGGGCTGTAGCTGGTGTATGGTTATTGCAGGATATGAGAACAGCTTATGCTGGAGTCACCTGAACTTTGAACCCTGCACATGGTGTCGGCAGCATGTCGAGACGGAATCCGTTGGCGTCAAAATTCAAGATCCTAATATTATTAGGGTTTAGGGTTTAGGGTTCAGGGTTTAAGGTTTAGGGTCCCACAAAGCACAAACCCCCAGCCTGAACGGAAACCCTGAAACGCTCCATACGTGTATTTCTGATTGCTATCGCTCCTTTTGGAGCTGGCCGCACTATCCTCCAGACTCTACAGTCTACACCAGTCATACTTGGAGGTTCATGGGCAGTCATAAGTGGAGTTATGCGTCCCCTAATATGGGTTATAACTATAGCTACCCCACTTATAACCCCACCAAAAACTGCCCATGAACCTCCTTCATACTCCTTGACCTATTTGGCGCGTCGAGCTTTAGAACCTGGGCAGCCCAAAAAAAACAGATTGAACTACACGGCCTGTGATACTGCCCCTCACTCAGAAATAGTAAGATATTATTCAACTGATATGTAAGCTTTTACGAGGCTTCAAAGGGTACCCTTGTTGTGGACTGTGATTTTATGGGCGCAATACCCAAGGTTGAAGGTTTAGGACTGGGGATTGAAGGCTTACGGCATCGAGGGTTGAGGGACTAGGATCTGGGCTCCGCGGCGAAGAATTTAGCTCACTTCAAAAGGCTTCGACTACTGGCACCCCTCTGCTGTGAGAGGTAGGCGTTCCAGTACAAGAGGCGGCAGGCAAGCTCTAGTCGAGCTGGTGAGCAAGCCTTCGGTCTTGTCGGACCCTTCATGCAGTTCCCTCTCAAGTTCTTGAGGCCCTTGTCTAATCCCTAAACCCCGAAACCCTAAACCCTAATCCCTAAACCCCGAAACCCTAATCCCTAATCCCTAAAGCCCGAAGCCCTAAACCCCAAACCCTGATGCAGGGTAAATTTCCCAGGAAAGGCCTTCTGAAGGCACTGGGAGAAGGTGGACGGAAGACGTTTGCCCTGGTCGCTGCTTGACTAAGAGTTTAGGGTTTAGGGTTTAGGGTTTAGGGTTTAGGGAACCCTACCCTACGAGACAGGATTCGGGGGACCCCTTCCTTGTAGCTATAGACCCTCTCAATAAGGTCCCTTTGAAGAGGGCCAACCCTAAGACTACCTAGGATACCGCTGTAATCCGAAACCCCGAAACCGAAACCCGAAACCGACAATAAGAGCCCCTAAACCCTGAAATCGAAACCTTGGCTCTGGGAATCAAACCGGTCTCTTTGTGGCCGCTGCGACGTCGGGGTAAGATCTGTAAGGCGTGTATCACGATGTAAGCTTCGAGGCTTCTTAGGAAGGGCTTAGACTTCGGCTTTTGAGAGTTTAGAGCTAAGGGTCTCTCATCGCCATGAGATGCTGGCCTCCGGAGGCCTTAGGAGGAGAAGACGGTGCATACATCTGCACGCGTTATTCTGTGAGGGACGTGGTGCGATCCTCTGATTGTTTCGCGCACGGGGTGTTCCTTCTTGGATACCTCAGAATTCATTTCTCCTTCGTGCTCTCCGCAGTTTCAGCATGGTCGGCACATCTTCTTGCAACTTACATACAGGTCCAAAAGCTAAAGCACATCCTCTGAGCGTCGACTCTCCAGTGTGACTGGCATTGGAAAACTAAACTAAACCCGACTGAGCCCTTCATTGAATAAGCCCACACTCAAGAATCTGGACTCAAGGGTCCTAAACCCTAAACCCTAAACCCCCTAAACCCTAAGCCCTAAACCCTAAGGGTCGAGGCAAACCCCCCCCCCCTTCGGCCCGAAGGAGGGGGCAGCGAGCTGAGGAACCGACATCCGCACACCTGCCCCCGAACGATCGCAGGGAGAGCTGCAAGTTGAGGGCTTCGGGTTCAATGGGGTTCCGTTTGCTGCTTGAGGTTCAGTGGTATGGTTTCGAACTGAAGATTTAAAGGCTGGCTCTAGCTTGCGAACAGCCAATCCGAGAAAACGGCATGAATCTGAAATTGCCGAGTCTGGTTGTTGGAGGTTGAGAGAGACAAAAAAACGCAAAAAAACGTGTGACGTCGTGCTCCATTATCCTTGATGCTGAAGAACCAGCTCAATTGCTGATGGGGTTCGGAAAAAGGGTCCCAATTCCACTGCACGACTTCACTTGAAACCCGACATCTAATGGTGCGACAACCATTGATCGTTGGCAATGAGTTGTATGCAATTTGCGATCGACATACTGTTCAACTATTGTAGCAGTAGTTCTCCTCAGCGTTGCTGCACTGATCTTACAACACAACTTGTGAGGCGAGGAGCGTCGATCCGAATTGGCTGGCGCAAACTCCGCCCATTGGCAGAATGTGGGCAACACCAACGTGACTGAATGGTCTGACGTGCGGTCCGGTGACTGTGAGTCATATGCCTTGCAATGTGCTCCTATGGAGTTGCATCAGACGCAGCACGCTTCTGGAGGCTCCCTTCAAATTTTGTCGTAAAATTTGCGAAGATTCTGGATTGTGTGTCTGATGGTAGGCAGCACATGGAAATGGTATTTGGGTATTCTACAATTGCTGTGGACTGGCAAACTAACGAACCTCACTCATGTGGCTGTCCTCCCTTCTCATTCTACTTCTGGACTCAGCATTGCGGCAAGTTGAAGCATGTGCCCGCGGCGACAGGTATGCAAAAAACAGACCCTTGCATGCCAAACGTTGAAACATCATATATTCAAGCAATTAGGTAACAGAATCACCCACAACGCGAAAAATTCGACATGTTTTCAGTTCTTAAAAGCAGACCTGCAGCATTTCAAACATTCGCAACCAGGAAGATTTGGAATGCCGATGCTCCTCAGCAATGTGCAGTCTTAGTATTGGCTTAACGATGAACTCATGAGAATCTCAACATGACAGCACGGGATCCCGGGATCCCTGAACCCTTGTGCCCTAAACCCCATCATAAAAAATTAAGTTCCACAAAGTGTGTCCGGAATCCCGGGGAGTGCGGCCCATTTTCTCCGATTTCTCGGCGAAACTCTTGTCGCCATCTTTGAAAGTTTGTGGCTGTTGCTTAGGGCTAATGGCGACCTCGAAGGGGAGCAGCTCACGGTCGTTGACTTGGTCAGATATTCGATGCGCTACGTTTCCGGAGCTTTCTGACCGGGCGTGGATGCGAAAAGCTGAGTGCGAAGGGAGCAAGGATGCGAATTGCTTTTTGAAAACTGAGACCTGCTTCGCGCCAGGATAAATGCGGACTTTTTCAACAGGGTTTCCCAACCCCGCAAGATTCCCCAAGAGCTGCACATTCCTCAAAAGGTTCCCAACCTTCCCAACAGGGTTTCTTAACAGGTGCTAAATTCCGCGGGTCAGGGGTTTCTATTTTCGAGATCGTTCCGTAGTGTCTGATATTTTTGGGCCATCACCGCATATCACCGCCTTGTGGGATTGGGGGCCTAAGCCGTCTTGATTTCCAGAAGGGTGGTTTCTGCCGTTTGTGCGCTAGGAGGGCGCATAAGGGGGAGGGAGGGAGAGGGAGGGAGAGGGAAGGAGGGAGGGAGGAAGGGAGGGAAGGAGCGAGGGAAGGAGCGAGGGCGAGAAAGAGAGCGAGAGCGAGAGAGAGAGCGAGAGAAAGAGAGAGGGAGGGAGAGAGAAGAGAGAAGGAAGAGAACGAAGAGAGAGAAGAGAGAGAAGAGAAAGAAGAGAAAAAAGAGAGAGAAGAGTCAGAAGAGAGAGAAAAGAGTGAAAAGAGAGAAGAGAGAGAAGAGAGAGCAAAGAGAGGAGAGACAGAAGAGAGAAAAAATAGAGAGAAGACAGAGAAGAGGGAGAAGAGAGAGAAGAGAGAGAAGGAGAGAGAATAGGAGAAGAAAAAGAAGAGAGAGAGAGAGAGAGAGAGAGAGAGAAAACAAACAAAGAGAAGAGAGCGAAGGGAGAGAAGAGAGAGAAGAGAGAGAAGAGAAAGAAGAGAAAAAAGAGAGAGAAGAGTCAGAAGAGAGAGAAAAGAGTGAAAAGAGAGAAGAGACAGAAGAGAGAGCAATCAGAGGAGAGACAGAAGAGAGAAAAAAGAGAGAGAAGACAGAGAAGAGGGAGAAGAGAGAGAAGAGAGAGAAGACAGAGAAGAGAGAGAAGAGAGAGAAGGAGAGAGAATAGGAGAAGAAAAACAAGAGAGAGAGAGAGAGAAAACAAAC
>CAJNJA010008533.1:0-15391 GCA_905231915.1 Symbiodinium necroappetens
CCGCCCCGACCCAGCCTTGCGTCTCAAAAGAGACAAAAGGGTAGGTCGATGGGGGGGGGGGGTACCATATATATATATATGAACACACATACACGTGTACACGTGTACGAGCTTTCTTTTGCATACATACCTCAAGACTGCTCCCCCTTCCCCGAGTTCAGGCAGTGGACAGCCCGTAGAAGAGCCTGAAATTGCCAACTCCTTGGAATCGGCACGTCGGGTTGAGAACTCATGAGGCTTAGGGCTCAGGGTTCCGGGAGGTTTTTCGGCTTAGGTGTTCAGGGATCAGGGTTTAGAGTTTGGGGTAAAAGCGGCTAGCGTTTTGGCAATGTTGACTGGTATGGAGTTCGAAAGTGGGATTGGCAGAAAGTAAGAACTCGAAGACTAACAGCAGATTAGGAGTTGAATGGAACTAATTGGAACTCCGATTCTGGCATATTTCGTTCTACCCAGTCTTCGGGACTGGGCATTTTGGATTTACAAGCATCGAGAGGATGATACGGTTTGGGCTTCGTCTTCTCCAGCTAGAGTTCGATGTTCGCGGGTAGGTAGTGATGGGTAAGGCTTCACTCCTGCACTGCAACTCAAAGAGACACTGCCGAAGCGGCTCCAACAGCTGTCCTCCGCTGCAGGATTTAAGGTTCAGGGTGTTGTAGGCCGACACTGATCCCTCCCCCTTTTCGACGAGAAGCAAACGTTTGGTATTCAGGGAGTATCTCTGGTTCAACAGGATTTCAGGTTTCAACCCAACGGCAGATCGCTATCCACCCTAGGATGAGAAAACAAAGCTTGTCAATTGTGATTTAGTCCGAAGTAAAGAGATCCTACGCCTACGCCTACAAGCAGGAAGATCCTTGTCTCACGTTCCCATCGCAAGGACCTCCCTACATAGTCGTTACATCGTCCCGATAAGCCCTAAGCCCAGTCTTCAGGACTCCCAATCGAATCCCTCGACCGAGGCTCCCCGCAGCGTCTCCTGCACAGCAGAGGAGGCAAGGTGGACCCTGTTCGAAGGTAGGTCCCTACAGTATCTGCCTGCCTTATGCCCGTTTCGCCTCGGTTGCCTTTTAAGTCAGTCTTGACGTCTTTGATTCCCCCTTGCCATTGATATTATCGCAACTTCAGATTCCAAACCTGGTACAGTATCTGTTGAATGCATGTGTGGTGTGGCTTCACGCTACTTCGACGTCTGAATACCCGGCGGCCGACCCTCATCAGCCCTTCACAAACCCTTTGAAGAACGCCAAGGCAGGAACACCAAAACACTTTCAGCTACCGACCCCTTCAAATCCAAGCGCGCACCCCCGCACCCTTCCCAACATACAGAAAAAATACCCCCTCGGCTTTACGGTTTTAGTTTGGGGTTTAAGGACATTCAGGGTTTGAGTCTCCGCGCTTTGCCCTGGGGAGCCCGGCTGGCTTTTCCTGGTAGGTGCGGCGCCAGCGGCTTTCTGCTTTAGGAGCTATCTCCGGGGGCTTCAAGGACGGGGGCCGGAGGGGGGATTCTGCAAGGATTCAGTCAGGGCTTCCTTGGGGGGTTCTGCAAGGGTTCTCTAGAGGGAGGAGGGGGCAGCAGTGTGTGATTTTCTTTTTGAGGTGGCCTCGTTAATTCCAGATTTTTGATTTGTTTGTTAACTTTGGGGTACCTGGTTTTGTAGGTCTTCCATAGGGTGTGATGAGGGCTTCTTACCTGGACGCCCCCGACACGCTAACAACTTGAAGCAAATTTTGGGGTTTGCTATGAACAGGAAACAAGATCCGAAGCCCAGGACCCTCAAGCTTTAGGGGTCTTAGGTAGGCTTTATAGGACAGTCTGCCATTGCATGAAGATCCTACAGTTTGAAGCCCTTTAGGGCTCAGGGTTTGGAGGCCAAGAGCCCTCCCCAAAGCCAGAAGCTATAACTCCACCCGCGCAGGTGGCCTTGGGCGGGGCGCGCCGCTTCGAGGACGGTGGGGCAATTGCGCCTTCTCCAGTTGTCCAGGATGTTGGGCCATGTTGGGGGCATGAAGCTCATAAGGATAGTGCTCTAAATTAATTGGGGTCCCTTTTGGGTCCTTTTTATAAGGGTGCCGTACTATATTGGGGACATAAAAGGGGCCCCTAATTTAGAGAGCTACCCATAAGGGTTGAGGCAGAGTTGGGGGAGGGGTGCAAGTTGAAGAGGCAAGCTTTGGGTTTTGAATGTGCACCGAACTCGGCAGGGCCTTGATGGCCTTGGGCTTGTCGTGGGCTCCCACAGATCAAGTGGTTCTGAATCTGGGGCATTTTGGTTCCAAGGACTATGGGTTCGACATGATCCATAATCAAAGCAAAGTCGTAAAGTCGTACTATGAAAGCTGGTTGCGGAGCACTGCATTCTGCGGGAGGCTGCAGCTTACGAGGAGCTGTTCATGTGGAGATGGCGACTCTTCTGCATTCAATCATCTATTCTTGAGGCCCGGAGTCCGCACCATAAGCATGTCATTCTGCAGGTTCTAGTCACTTAGTGAATAGGAGGCAACCCATGAGCCACTCCTGACCACAAGAGCCAGAATGCAGAGGCCCCAAACCTGGACTTTTGTGTTGAATGAAGACTCGAAACCCCAGACCCAGGATGCTCAAACCCAACTGAACAGGATGGACCAGACGCAGTCCGTGCAGAGTCCAAGCGAGCTAATAGGCTGCTGTCAGACTCCTGAGTGAGATGCCGAGGCGATTTTGCAAAAGCTCTGATGTGCTTGATGGTCTGAATGCGAAGGAGGGGCAGCCTCTATAGTCCTTAAATAAGTATAGTAGCGTTTCCCAAAGCCCTACTCCAAATAGTGAGGCCCCTATACATAGCGTCATCAGACCCTATAGAACCCCATACGACCCTTCACCAAGTACGATAAAGTCTTCGTCCAACAAATGGGCCATTTAAGGCCACTACACTGGGCCGTTGCAACTACCCTTACAGTTTAGAATCACCCTTATAGAGCCCTTTACAGAACCCAGTTAAAGAAACTCTAAACCCTTACAGTTAGAATCACCCTTCTAGAGCCCTCTAAAGAACCCTAAACCCTAAACCCAAGACCCTAAACCGTAAACTTCAAACCCAATCCTAATTCCCAAAGGCCCTCAAGTTCCCCCCACCAGGCCCGACGGACAAGGCTTCCTCAACAGCCGTCCCGTTAGCTCGGTTTGGCGCTTGGTCTTAGGGTTGTTAGGGTTTGCGGGTGGTCTTTGGGTTTTGGGTTTGGGTTTGGGTTTGGGTTTGGGTTTGGGGTTTTGTTTGGGGTTTGCAGGTTAGGGTTTAGGGCTGGGAGAACAGAAGAACGGCTCTTGGTTAGCTAGCGCTTTTCTGCAATTGGTGGGTGTATTTTCTGGGGAGGGGTTGCTCAAGACCGCACCAAACCTTTTAGCAATTAAAGTCCTGCATCTCGTAAAGCTTTTGGTCAAAGCAGGACCCCCTTAATGTACGAAGGCACCCAGCATAGACCCCTCCACCCTAAACCCCAAACCCAACATTAGACCCCTAAACCCTGAGCCCGGAGACCTCAGCCCCTGAACCCTAAACCCAAACCCTAAGCCCTAAACCCTAAACCCTAAACCCAAACCTAAACCCTAAACTCCCAAAGCCCCTTTCCTTTGAGGTCTCAGAGCTCGATGCCTTGCTTGGCTACGCGCACAGCTCCCAGGGCTGACCTACAGCGTCTCATGCCCTGCTGCTTCGGTTGTGGGGCTCCCTGTAATCCCCGAAGCCTACCACATGGTAGGGGTTTAGGGTTTTAGGGTTTAGGGGTTTAGGGGTTTAGGGGGTAGGAATAGGGTTTAGGGTTTAGGTAAATCGGTATGGCCACCCAAGCAGTAAGTTCAGGATCGCCAGGTTACTCCCAAACAAACTCTCATGTAAAGCAACCTGAATTTGGTTCCGACTTGTTGAGAGGGCACAGCCTGGAGTTCAAGCCCGAACCCCTTTCGTCTTTTGCTTGTGATCGAGGCTAAACCACTTGTTACGCAGATCATTGCCCAAAATACCTGTTGAAGATCATAAGCCGTACTTGTATTGGACCACGGATGATAAATCTCTCGTCTTCATAACGAGTTTAAATGCGGATCCTCCTGCCATGGTCTGTGGAGACCAGACTTTATCAACCACGGACCTACTCAACAGATCTCCATCATGATTTTTTCTCCGTCCACCCAGGCCACCCGGGTTCGAACCGGTTGGCACCTCAGTATGCACCCGAAATCTGCGGCTTGGGGGTGTTGCGACTTCTGAGCTTGCATCGTTTTCACAAGGCTTTAGGATTTAGGGTAGCAGGGGCCGCCAGAGTGCGATGGTTTCAGCAAAGCTTGGATCGACCCTGAGTCTAGTGAATGACAAGGCCCATCAAACTTGCATGCTCATCCAAGAATGTAGCTTCAAGTACATACATATCTATACATGTGTATATATATACACATATTTTACATGTATATATATATATACATACATACATACATACATACATACATACATACATACATACATACATACATACAATTATGTAGGCATATATGTTGTATGATTTTGAAGAGTTAACATACTTACTTAGCCTGAGTCTTGAACACATGCAGAACACTCAATGAGCAGCAAGTTTAAACCCGGTCTCTAGACCCCAACTCCTAACCCCCCACTGTCTCAAGGCCAAGCCGCAAATACCGTCCATCTGAAACTCCTTGTACTGGTAGACTTTCTCGCTTCGTGCCTTGATCACCCCGCTCCCCTCTTTATGGTCAGGCCCAAAAACGGCTAGCCATGACTTCCACGAGCTGCACCCTAAGCCTTAAACCTCGAAGCCTCCTATCTCGAAGTCTTGGAACCAATTGGCGACGGGTGAGCCCCATAACCCCCAAAATCCAAAACCCTAAGCAGGTGACAGCGCCGCCCGCCAAAAAGGCACGCACTTCAGAGGGTATGAGCTCGGACAGCCGTCCGCTGTTTGTCTGTCAAGAGTTTGAGGTTTATGAGGGTTTGGGGTTTGGGTTCAGGATCCGGAGTCTAGGGATTTACGACTTGGGGCTCAACGCTAAACCCAGCGCCTGGAGTTTGGGATGAGGGCCTGCGGGTTTAAGGCTGAGAACCAAAGACAAGGGGGTTGGTGCCATACCATCTCGGTCCGTGCTCCAGCCAGACAGACTCCATCAGTCGAGCTGCAGCAGATTTTGCAACTACGGATTTCAGACTCCGAGCCCGGAACCTTTAGACTCTAGGGCCTCTAGGGTTTAGGGTTTGGCTTTGGACTCCAGGGCCTCTAGGGTTTAGGGTTTAGGGTTTCTAATCCCTAAACCCTCTTCGCTAGACCCTAAACCCTGAGCCTCAACGTTGCAAAGAGTTGGGTAGTTGTCTAAATTAGGGTCCCTGTTAGGGTCCTTTTTATAAGCGTGCCGTACTATTTTGGGGACCTACCTTTCTCTTAGAGAACTGCCCAGTTTAGGGTTTAAGTTTTGGATCTTGTGAGCTCCTAGAAACCTTTAGGACCCCGATTAGGCCTGAAGTTCTTGCAACTTAAGCCCAAGTTGTAGGATCCTTGTCAGTTGAAGGCAAACCACAGATATTGCCCGAAGTATCACTATCAGTATTATTACACTTTATTAGTATAAGTCGTGCTATAAGAATCGTATGGAGTAGCACCTTTCATGAGGTTTCCAAGCTCGCAAGTCGTCCCCTGAGGCTCCTCTCCGGGTCGTCTTTCGCTCCGGCCAGGCAGGGCCACGCGCAAACGACAACAGATGCAGAGTTGTGGGGCTTCTAAGGGCGGAATGAATTCCAGGCTTTGTCACTCGTGAAGGCGATGCTGTGATAGCCTGCTATGTGCTGACCACATAAGTGAAGGGGCCAAGGGTGTGCAGCAGATTATCCCTAAACCCTAAACCCTAACCTTAACTGCTAGGCGGAAAAATTGTGATGAACAAAAAACCAACCCTAAACCACACTGGCTGGCCGATGCGTCCTCTTTGAGATGCGCTGAACCCAACAGGGCCGGGACGACGGTCCCCTTGGCCCGGTCCTTGATGAGAGCTTGGGATTTATTGTGGGGCTCATTACATCAATTAGGTTGAGGGTTTAAGGGCTTGGGGTTTAGGGTTCAGGGCTCGTATGTAATTTTCGGGGTTCAGTGCCAGGGCTCATCGGAGTTGGTGTCCAGATTTTGCAGAAGATCGGTGGGGTTTGGGTCTTCTGAAACTCGGAATTTGCAAGACCCGAGAGCCAAACCAAACCTGCCGAGGTCCGGGGGAGTGGGCAGTGGTTGCCAAGTTCTTTGGCCTTGCAGATGACAGGCGCCGGTTCAGATCCGGGGTCCCCGGGTTTAGGAGTTCAGGGATTCCTCGGTGAATAGAGGGCTGATGGGTTCGCAGTTGGCCAAAAGATGTGGTTGTCTGTAGGATTGCTCACTGTGGCTTGTGGAAGCTTTAGTGGCTTGAGTGCTGATTTCCGCGGCTCTAGTCGTCAGGACGACAGGCTTGGGCTGTTTACCTGGATTTGGCCAGGCGCAACACGATGATGATGATGATGATGACGACGAGTGAGGTTTGCATGGGCATCGTGGCGATGACCTTGGTAGTTTTCGGCTTAGACTAACTCTGTGCAACGTCTGTGCAGCGATGGCATCATACTGCCGTTGTGCAGCTGGTCGCTCAAACGGCTTCCTTCACGAAGCAGCGCCCTGATGTGGATGTATCAACCGGGAGGCACCGAGATCAGGACCACCTCGTCTTCCGTATTCTATAGCTCTCAGTCCAAAGCCCTGCACCACAAGCCACATCCCAACATGCTCAAACCCTGCTCTCCCCATCACCCTGAACTCTAAACCGTCAAAGCCCTAAGAAGCCTAAATCCTACAGGTCCTACAGGCTTGAAGAACCCGATAACATCTGAAGAATCCAAAGAAGGCCACGTGGCCAGTACCAGGGTCCCTGGCTCAGACTTGGATTTCACTCGCCGACTCGCCGCATTACCAGATTTCTTTCGTTCCTACTTGTAATGCCCTTAAAAAAAAGCCAACCTATGGTAGACCCGGAGCACTACTGTACCGAATCCCCAACCTTGCAGGATTTGTGTCTTCCAGGTACATAGGCCTTTGTTTTCGTCCCAAAACCGTCAAGTTCAGGATTTGAGCATTGAGCCCACCAGCGGCTGCCAAGACCTGACAACCTAAGTCAAAGCATCTTTCTACCTGCACACGACAGAAACCCCAAACCCCACAGTGGGGGCAGTGTGACTCACAAGGGTTTTAGGTTTAGGGTTTAGGGAAGCGAAGAAGTCAATGCTAGCGGAAGCAAGGCGTGATTCGCCTCTGGTGGCGAGACCTCGTTCTGTTTCTTGCCAGGCTCTTGACGTTTCAGACTGGATCCTTGCATGCAGAGTGGGCAAGCATCGAACCTGTTGGATTTTACGGTGAATCAGTCAGTCGTGCCACTGGGGACGCGGCTCGCATAGATCCGACATCCCGGCCCCTTATAGTTTTCATGTTTTTTCGTGTACCTGCCTAACTTCATAATAAGCCTTAGTTAAGTCACTGGTGGATGAGTTGAGGGCTCAAACGCATTTATCCAGCGTTTCATTGCTCAAACAAACGGCCGACTCCTCAACCAAAAGCTGGGAAACCTTTCGCCCAAATCCCAAGCCTACAAGTTCTGCACGGAGAGTACCCCATGAATTTGACAAATCATGGCCCGAAGTCTTGTCTGGTGGTATACACAGGTTGCTGAAAGTGCGGGTGTCTGGACCTTAATCAGACAGCCCAAGCCCTAAAGCCTAAAGCTGGGAGAAGTCGAAGCAGCAAAATGTCCTTCATGGATCCGGCGCAAGTAACTCTGCACCTCTCACAACCTTCTTCGAAGAAGCTTCTAGGAACAGGAGCTGGGAAGCCCACCTATGCACAGCCTGAACCCCTAATAAAACCCATAACCCCAAAATGGCCCTTCAGAACTTCACCCAAACGACCACATCTCCTGATCTCTGCGGCTACTCCCAGGTGGTGGATGCCACATCTCGGCTGCTGGACACCGTGGAGAGAGCTCAAAGCGGTTTTGCAGGCAGGATGCTTATGAAGGTTCCGATAACGGTTTCGGTGACTAATTATCACCGTTCCTACAAAAGTTGTAACCATCATCGGTTCCTGTGAGGGTTGTTGTGACGGTTACCATGGGTGTTCCTACAGGGGATATTATGAGGCTTCCTGCAAGGCTCGCTATGAGGGTTTGTACAACGGTTACTACGAGCGTTCCTAAAAAGGTCTTTACAAGAGCTCCTGCTTTTAAGGTTGAGGGTTCCTGCAGGGGTACCTATGAGATACTAAGGCTTGCATTGAGGGTTCCCGTAAGGGTTACTTCGAGGGTTTCTACAAGGGTGACTACACACGGGGGTCCCTTTGCAGGGGTACCAACGACGAAGGTTCCTCAACCCTATGAGGATTCCGAAAAGGGTTGCTATAATTGTTTGGGGCCTGTGATTGCAGTTGAGGGCCGTCAGGGACACGGAGTTCTTGTATGGAAATACTAGTTACTAGGCCTGTCGAATCTAACTGATGCATGGTCCAGCGCAACCTGCAGCCTAATTCAACACATTCAAACCCCGAATTAAGGATGCAGCTGAAAGCCGTCGCTATGAATAAAATGATCAGTGACATTATTTCCTTCGATGACGACGGTGACACAAGCTGCGCGATGGATTGTGACAAAGTCACGGCTTCCGTACTTAAGGCTTTCCCGTGTCAGTTATTGATTACTGATTAGTGTTTTGGCCGTCATTGCTGTTACCCTTCTGTCGGTAAGTCCGCATTTTTACAGGTTACAGGTACATTGTGTACGAGTATTATTTCGCGAGTATTGTTGTGCCTAGTTTCTCATCATCTGCCGCCGAAGCCGCACTTTCGACACAGGCAAACAGACGTTTCCGAGATTGCTTGGAGCTCGGGCTGGATTCCTCCACACACGTACGCACATACAGACGTACATACATACATACATACATACATACATACATACATACACAAATGTACAATATGGACCGAATCTGGAGGGGGTTCATTGCCATGGAGAGCTTCGAGCAAAAGGGTACCAGAAATTTCCGTTGCATTCCCGATCCGCTGGCTGGGGCCTTCAGTAGAAGGTGTTCAGACTCCTCGGATCCAAGTCCTCATCGAACCTTACAAAGGCACCGTCCCCCTCCTGACTTTCTCTTGTTGAACACTGTTTCTGATAGTGTTTGCCTGCTATATGAGGACTGCGCAACATTTCCTTGCCCACGCCGCGGATCCGATGTTGCCGGCCCACCGCCCGATACCACCAGGAGTCTGCTCCTTAGCTTTGAGCTGGATGCGATATCAAAATTCCTGGTTATGCGTCACAAGAACATAACATGGATGGTTCGACCTAAGTACCCAGACAACCACTTGTAAGAAGGCAAGGGGGGAGACAGAACCGTAATGCGGAGGATTACAGGATGACAATGCCAGTGTCTCATATGGCTACTTCAGTTTTACCGATCAAGGGGCATGGGCTAGCTTGCCTTTCATATGCAAGCTTTAGGCGTTGGTGCTTGAGTAGCTCTTTCTCTTATGGCAAGGCGCCACATTGTTCAATATCTAGCTCGTATAATCCACATTAGAGGGTTGTGGATTCTGGGGGTAAGACAGGAGGATGTAGTGGAGGAAGGGAGGCACAGTAGCAATGTCAAGGTACGTCAGTATTTGGGGGAGTGTATGGTTTCTGGGTGCCTGGACTCGCATTATTCTGCCGTAGCCAGAACTCGGTACTCTATATGGCCAAGTCTCATGGAGCGAAGGTAATTTCATTGCTGCTTGGGCATGGGCGGATGTTGACTCACGGGGTCACAGGGCGAAGTTTCCCTAGTAAAATGCCCTTATTATGGTTCTTGACCACTTTGGCAAAGTGTTGCTTCATTGACAAGACCATACTTCGGCATTTTGTATCACGCGGTGGCCTCACCGCCAAGACTAGAATGTGGACTCCAACGCTTCCTGCTGCATCTGTCGACTTCGCATGTACTAAAATTACAATCATCCTAACACCTCGAACTCGACATGAACGCAACAACCTAAAACTCATATCTATGGCAATGCAGACCTCCCGCAACGCGGAGGCCGTTGTTGGACCCGGGCCCTTAGGCAAGGAGGGTTGCCTGCCTTGCAACTTGCAAAGGGTGAGGTGCAGGACGATTGCACCTCCTTCCATCTTGAAGCCTGCAGAGTCCTTGGGTTGGAAGTACAGAGTTCTCAGTTGGCTCTCATTGCATCACACGCATGCACGTCATGTAAAGTCTGATTTCGCACTGCGTCGTGTGCCTATGTGCACCACTCGCTGGCTGTGTCAGTCAATCCAGCATTCATGCAAGCAAGACGAAGCAGAGCGAGAAGAAGAAAGCACCCAACCCGTCTGCGCTGAACCCTGAGACACCATCCCTGCCAATCAGGTGAAAGCTGCGCGCGGCACTGCGAGAACCAAGGTCAGAAAGGGTTTGCAGATGTTTGTAGATGCAATCAAGAATGCATTTGGTTTCCCAGGCCTTTCATGGACAGGGCAGGATATGACAATGGCAGATTTCCAGAGGTGCAGTGACCAACCTTAGTTGGTCCGCCTGAGAACGTGCGTCTTCCATGGCAGCATGTCTTGACTGTCGGCGGAGGACAGGTCTGCGTGGACGCAGACATAGCCGCCGGAATCTCATTCTTTCAGAAATGCTTGTGTACCAGTTCGACAGTTCACCTTGGCCGCTGTGATTCCATTGAAATTCGGGCTGGCTGTTCAGATGATCGCGTAGGTTTCTCTTCATCGCTTCCATCACTATCACTAACTCTGGTCTTGTGACGAAGGCTCCAGGACAAGCTCGCACGGGGAACTGTTGACACTGTCATCGAGGCATACGTCTCATCTATGGTGCCGTTTATATTCTTTGAGAAGCCTGGCAGGGCAACATGGCTTGTGGGTCAGCAGTTACATGTCCCCAACGTCCCCCTGACCCCTATGCCTATATTTATACTATACCACACAAGCTTGAGCCAATCATTATTCAGCCAGGAAGCTGTCTGCCCGAGTCCCCCAAAGCGATGAGTTTCCGGGTATAGCGCCTCACCCAGGCCGTCGCGCATTGCGCCGGCAGCCCAGTCGGCCCTAAAGGGCCTCGCGGGGGTCTGGCCCGGAGCCGCTGCCACTGGCAGTAGCATGGAATCATGAGGGTTTAGGGCCTAGGGTTTAGGGTTTGGGTTTAAGGCCTAGTGTTTAGGGGTTTCTACGGTGTTGACGGTTGATGAGCATGTTGCTCATGATTCAGCAACCTCTTTCGGTCCTACATCGGTGCCTTTGACATTACTGTCCGTCTTCAAAGATAGAACTATTGCAAGCATACTCCCGGCAACAAAAATGATGATGACCACAGAAGTAAATACACATTGCAAGACGATTGGCATGCAGGACGAGAGTAGTACTGGTAACAACCGTTTAGCTATGTTCAGCTCCGACCGAAAAAAGCACGACATATGTTCTTTCCGACGGATGTGTGACCTGAGGCGCCTCCCTTGACGTTTTCCTTTGCATGCTCCATTTGTGACGCAGAGGCGCGCGAGGTTCAGGGTTTGGGGTCTCGAGCAGTCATTTGTTGCTCCATTGCCCAAGGCTGCGCACGCAGAAGCCCAAGACCTTGAAGCTTTGATCATAAAGTCGGAAACCCTGAACCCAAAACCTTAAATCCCTGGAGCCTGCAGCCCTAGACCTTACATCCCTGAAGTCCGAAGCTCTAAACCCTCGACCCTAACACGAGGCCTGTCTACCCAACGAATCCCGACTTCTGCAACCCTAGCGGCAAAAGGCTGCCACAGCTGCCTTCCCTGGCCAAAATCGGGATACCGGCTGCGTCCCTACGATCTGTTGGGATTGCTGTCTTCGGGCCGCTTCCCATCTGTTAAGTTTGCTACCTACTTACTTCTTCATGCCAACTCAGTTCCTGCAGCTTGTGCCTTAAAGAAGAGTTTCGAAGTCTCTCGGCCTTCGTTCGTGGGACGTGAGCCGGCTCCATGAAGGTGTATACCCAAGAAGGCCCCACTAAAGGCGCTGAGGCCCTGCATGCGACAGAACTGCTAGCCATAGAGCAGCACAGCCGTCCGACTCCGCACAAGAAGGAGCACACCAACAAAGAATCAACCTTATAGCCACGAGAAGCACATCAATGTTAAAGCATGGCAGGTTGCCGTTCCTTTCAAGATTTAGTGCTTGCTTGCTTCGTGCTTTATTTTGGGCGCCTGCAGGCCTTAACACGGAAGATGCCCCCATGTGCGATTTTTACGAAGGCCGCTGTGGGGCTCAGATGCCAGCGCCAGGCGACTTGGGGTTCAGAAGTTTGTTCCTACTTTTGGGGTGTTGTGCTTCTGGATGTGGTTCTGGTTCGATTGAAGCTTGAATTCAGCTTGGGCTCGAGGCTACAGTTCACATGTTGGAAGGGGATGGCAACTTTTTGGTGGTTTCTCTTCTGCACCCGGAACCCTTTTAACCCTAAGCCCTACTGTAGCTAGGCCTGTCTGTCTTGGCATCACTAGTGGGCCGAAGCCCAAAAATCTGGAAGTCGGTGATTCTGGGGAAGAATGTCCTAAACCTTTCGCTTCAGGCTTTTGGTGTTTAGGGAATCAGTTTCAATTTTGGACAGAGCGAACAGAGCTACAAACGTCGACACTGCAGCCAGGCTCCGTAGTGGGGCCTCTATACTACTATCAGATTTCTAATTACTATCAACTTGCCTAAAATCTCTTGGGCTGTGAAACTTTCTACAAGCCCCCTAGCTACAGGTGCCCTCTTGGCGGAAACTCCGACGCCCTTTCATCGTCATGCGTGGCTGAGCGCAGGTGCAAAGCTGCCGGCAGCTGACTGCCCGTTTCTTGGAGTCTGATGCCGGATTCTGGCTCCGATGTACTTGGAATCGTCGGAGGTTTTGGGCTCCGGGTTCTGGGGTTGTTGGGCTTTTCAGTTGTAGGTCCTGCAGTGTGTGCCGCTTCTACCCCTCGAGGTGATGCCCAAGCATCGCGGGTGCGGCGGCTCTGCGTCTGCCGCAGGGCAATAGGCTCTGAGATCCTTGGTCGAGTTTGGCGAAAGGTCTTTGCACACCTCTGTACGTTAAATAAGAGATACCGACAGCCGAGCATGTGCCTGTAGGTGGCCCATGCCGTTGTGTAAAGGCCAATAGGTCGGCCACTGTTCTTGCTACTGTTACTATTGCTACTGTTGTTATCATTACTGCCATTGTTCTGATAGTTACCATTGTCATTGTTAGTGTTGTTGTCATTGTTGCTGTTATTGCTATCATCATGATGAGCATGATCGTGACCATCACTATCATCGTCAGCATCATCATGAGCTACAGATAGTAGATATAGATGTAGGTATAAGGGTAGATGTAGATTTGATAAAGACATAGATATAGATATGGCATATAACAGGTCTAGATTCATAGATACAGATACCACCATTGGTGTCCTTCTGTCTGTCTTTATTCATCTATTATCTTATTTCTTCCTTTCTTTCTCTCTATTGCTTGCTCGCTTTCTTTCGTTCGTTATTTCTTTCTTGCTTTTCCTTTCTCGTGCCTTTTATATGTATGTACGCATATGTATATATATACATATATATATATATACACACACATACATATATACACACACACACACAGAGCACCTGTGGCTCCCCAACCAAGGACCGGGGTTACAGCGCCTGTGCGGCTGCTCAGCCCGGGGCGGCACTTTGCGTCGCTTGGCATATCTCAGCTCAAGGATACGGTTTGGGATTGAGGCTGCAGGTTTGGGGTTTTCTGCTCGGGCTATGTTAAGACGTAGAGATTTACTGCGCGAGGCCGGGGGATGATCTGAGGATGGTTCGGTCCTGGAATCCTAGAGTCTGCTCCTGGCAAAGTCCCTAGGTTTCCTACAGTCTTTAGTTTTCTAGGAAGCAATCTGGAGTTTACAATCGAACAGGTTCGGCTAGGTTGCGTAGACGGGAGGCATGGTTGCTAAGATCGAGGGTGCTGGGGCGTGCTTGCTGAACCTGCGTAGAGCTTCAGGTTCAATGTTATCTTGTTATTCCTGCAGATGTTCAGGGAACGCGATGTAGCCGCTTAAAGCTGAGGTGTTCCCAGGCACTGTAGACAGGCATTCAAGGATGCGACAGCCTGCCTCTGCCTCCCACAAATCCGAGAAACCTCAGTGACACCCTGAAATGACAATCCCGGAGATGTAAACCAACAGCTGTGATCTGACAACAGCAGCCACACTCAAAATACTCGCACGGACGATGAAATCTGAAGCCCGTGGGGCATCTAGCTTTGCGACGTGGCACCCTTAAGCCGAGCGCTGAAGCTGAATTCTTGTGACAGCATGCCTCGCGTCAAAGTCCAGAGCCCTATATGAAGCTTTCATCTGCCCATTACCAGGACTTCTACAAGGTGAATCGCTACACTGCCCGAACTCCGCAAATTTCCCGATGCCCAAGCTTTCGCTATAAAGCTGGGAGGCGAGAGGCAGGCAACACCGCCAGCGGTGCGGTGGCGCCTGGCCCTTAAGAACTCAGTCTGCTGTTTGCTCGTCGGCTGCTCGTAGTCCTTGCAGTTCTAGCTGTGGCTGAGTGAAGCAGCTCATTAGTATCTTCTGCGCCGGTAGCTAGAAGAAAGCAGGACAGCGTGACTACGGACATGTCCTCCAAAAAAGCAGCCGCAGCTTCCAGATCAGAATCAACAGAAGTTGCTGTGGGCATAATCGCATCGGTTGGCCGAGAGGACGAGATGTCGATGACCCGGTGAAGCATGCCCAAGCCATCCGCAAAGGTCTGGCGAGCGCTTGGAAGCCTTCGCCGCAGCTGTGGCCAGGGACAGGCCCGAAACGGATGTAGTTCAATTTAGGGTTTGGGGTTTGGGGTTTAGGGACCTTTCGGGGGGTTGCGGAATTACTGTAGTAAGACCGCCTTTGCCTTTGGTTTCGTAGTGGCCAATTGCCAGAAAGCCAGAACCCTGGCAACCTGAAATCCCAGGCTCCAGATTTCATAAATAGGCCCGCATCACAGGGTCCTGGCCCTTGAGCCCCAGAAGCTAAGAACAGCCTCATATCCTAGCAGGTCCTATCATCCTCGGAGCGGCGAGACTTGAAAGTCCCAACACCCTGAAACCTAAGCACCCCGAAACCTAAGCACCCCGAAGCCTAAGCCTAAGCCCTGAAGCCAAACAGGTGCAAAGCCTCAACCTCTTGAAGCCAAGCCCTTAACCCAAAAACTGAGCACTAAACCCAAAGCATCCCGGAACCCTAAACTTAGACCCTAAACCCAGACCATCCAAAAACCCTACATAAAACTGAACTTAACTCTTTAATGAAACCTGCTGAAGTGCATGCCTCTGGT
>CAJNJA010008534.1:0-15391 GCA_905231915.1 Symbiodinium necroappetens
ATATATGTATATATATGTATATATGAGCAAGAAAATGAAACAGAGTCTGCATGATGCTTGTCGGGCGTTGCAAATCCATCTTTGCAGAGGTTCTTCCTTGTCCAGTGGATTGACGAATCTTGTTCTGGGCTCGACCTTCTGTCTCCGACCAGACATTTACAGTTCCGCCTAAATCTAAGGCTGGCCGACTTGGTCAGGAACGCGAGGTCCTCGTGGACATCCATCCTCGTGGACATCCATGCGTTGGAAATGCTTGAGATGTGTTGCTAGCAGCAGCAGTGTTGCTGTTTCGTAGTGATCTTTGTATGTTGACATTGCAGAACCACCGATTGGTCAGTCGGTAAACTCATAGTACATACGTTGTGCACGGTTCCGAGGCGCTACGTCGCAAGCGACGGAACCCTTGCAGGGATATTCCGGGTCAGATGTCTTGTCCTTAGAGTTGTTGATACATTTGCTGGCTTACATGATGTCGCTGTGCCAGGTCATCGACAGGACCGGTTAGGGTGCGAAGGGGCTTCCTCTTTAGGTGCATGGCAAAAACAGGAAATCATTTTGTCCCTTTCCCCCGCCAGCTCGCATTGCAGGACAGTTGAAGACCAATACTTACACAGAGGAGGCGGCAAGTACAGAACCCGTTAGTTAGTCAGCTCTTCAATACACGAAGTCTGTAAAGATTGATGACAGTGCTTGCATGCTTAGAGTTCGTCATGCAGCAGGTCTTGGTGATGAGGGCCTATAGGGGCAGTAGCTAGGATGCATGCACAAGGTGATTCCTTGTGGAAACGTGCAGAACCGCGAAAAAGGTCATCAGGGCGAAGGGACTGTGTGCAGCATGTTGCTGGCATGCATTCGTATCAACTGGATGATTTTGTGCCTCAGGCAACTTCACAGACAATGCACATGGCTGGTTCTGCTGCTGGTCACCTGAAGCACAGTGTTTGCAGACGTGGGTTGTAAGTGACAAGCTGGTTTTCCTTCTGCTGGCAGATTATTGAGAAGTAGGCCATCGATGTGTTGCCAGACTGGTGGACCTTGAATCGCCCATGCGCCTGAATCATGGCCGACCTGACATCTCGGAAAAAATCCAGTGTGCTTCTTGGCTCGTCTTGGCATGCGACAATAATTTTTTTGATGGAAGAGGGGTAAAGCCGGTAAAGCGGACACGCCCGTACTTGCCTCGCAGCCTGCTCAGGTTGAGAGGAGCTTCTGCAGCTTTCTTCTTCTGGCTTCTAGGTGCTGTGCCAGTGATGGACTCTTCTGTCGGCTCAGTGGGGCTTGTTGTTGCATGCCGCAGGCCCAGCAAGACTTTTTGCATCGGGTCCTCCGAGCACAAGAGGTCGGAGTTTCATGGTCATTGTTTTCCAGCCCAGCAGTCGAGATGCCATGTGTCGCAGCTGAGCTAGGACACCAAGTACTGCCAGAACGAGGAGAACGATGTCTACGAAGGGCCTTTGCGGATGTCTTGGAAAGCAAGGGCATGGAAGATCTTGTCACACACAGGAGCATGAAGTCCAGACGGCAGCAGAAGGCCGTGCGTACCTGGCGAAAGGAAGGTGCTAACTGGAGCACGGAGCCTTTCGTGCTTTCCAACGGAGAGGAAATAATTGCAAACCTGAAGCATGGAACTAACATTCTGATGAACGGAGCCAAAGAGTTTCCACCTTGGAAAGACATTCGCCCAGAGCATGCCCACCGTGGTCACGAATGGATGGAAAAAACAGCGATTAATGACATTTGGCAACATCATTGCGTGGTGCCTTATGTGTCAGACGATTGGAGGTATGTGCTCGACCCTCTAGAGAGAGTTCTAGACAAAGTGGATCGAGCATTTTCGGCAGTGAAGCATGTAAGGGACGTCCTCGACTCATCGGTGAAATTCAAGAAAGCATACAGATATGCTGCGCAAGCTCGTTGGACGATTGAGCGCCGTCTGCGCCGCTGTGATCGATTCTCTCGCGCTTTTCTGGAGCTGTTGTCGAGTGACGACAATGCAACCGAAGCCCAGAGGAGGGCAGCCGCTTTCCTGATGATTCTCTTTGAGCAAGATGGTGTGAATCTACAGCATAATGGGATCTACAGAGATGATCCGGATGCATTTCTGGAGCTCCAAAAGGTCCGAGGTGCTGTTTTCAATATTTCGCTCATCTGGGATCAAAATATTGAGCGAGATATGGAAACGCGGGCGTATTTGATCAGAGATCGGCAGGATCTTGATGGTATACCCCCGTGGATCTTGGAAGATGCCGTGCAGTCTGCAAGGCAGGTGGGATATCCTAAGGCAAATCGAGATCGGGGCCCTTGGCTCCTGTCACTGCACGATGCCGTGGCAGAGCCGGTCATGCGCGCTGCTAAAAGTCGTGCGCTGCGGGAGCTAATTCACGAGAACCGGTTGAGGGTTGCCTACCTCGGAGGCACTGGCAAGAACGACAACACTCCCATGTTGGAGCTTCTGCTGCAGGCCCGGCAGAGGTTGGCGAAAGTCGTGGGCTACCGGACACATGCCGACCTCGTCTTCACCAGGACGATGGCGAGCCCGAATCAAGCCTACGGCTTGTTAGCGAAGCTTCGCAAGGAGGCCCTTCCCAAAGCACGGAAGGAGCTAGACGAGCTGCAACTTTTCGCTCGTTCGCAAGGTGCCGACTACGAGCTAGACCATTTTGATGTGGAGTATTGGGGGCAAAGATTCTTGGAGCAGCGCTACGGGCTGCGAGACGAATATGTCCGGGAGTTCTTCCCTTTGCCTGCAGTGCTCAGGGGCTTGTTCTGGCTCCTAGAAGAGCTTTTCCATGTCAAGGCCAGAGCGGGCGGCGAACAGAAAAACACAGTACATCGCAGGGAGTCACAAAGCTGTGTGTGGGGCCACTGCGGGTGGTAGGCTCAGGGGCACCGTCGCACGATTTGGCCGAGATGGACCAACCCACATGTGGAGTTCGGGACCAGCGGCAAGCGTTTTTTTTCCTGTTTTTTTTCCCCAAAAACATCTCGGATAATGGGTTCTCGTTCAAGTTCTTACCGCGAGGAGCGTTCGCACAGCGCGTGCGGAGCGCGTGCGGGGCGCGTGCGCTTCGGGGCGGGCCGGGCTATACCGGAGACGAGCGTTCGCGGAGTAGGGGCGAAGCGCGTGCGGAGCGCATGCGGGGCGGTCCAGCGGCAAACAACGAAAAAACTTACAGGCATGCTGGCGCACCAGCGGCAGAGCAGCGGAGATTTTGGCCTCTTTGCACTCCTAGTGCTCGTGCTACCCTTGAACAAAAGCGCTACAGTGAAACAACACAGCAAGCTACCAAGCAAGACCCCTATGCACCAACACTCCTCCCGAAGCCGGCTGGAACAGGAAAACCCGGCTCCAGGTGGCCGAGATGCAAGGTCCACAGTAACCTACCTACCGCAACCTAGCTCGGGTTTCCACTACTCAGGCATTCAGAGCCAATTGGTGCTTACCCTCTGCATAGCAGTTGAGACCATGCAGTAGCTACTTGGCTTGCAGCAGCTTGATCCCAAGCCAAACGCCATTGTTTTAACTGGGTCGCCATTAGGCTGAATAAACTGCTTTGTAACAATTCCCCCAATAGATCCATATCCCCTCGATTGCTGCGATATTTCTCCATGGCCAATTGCCCACAGACTGTGCCCGGTCCAGCGGCTTGGTAAGCAAGTCGACTAGCATCCCGTCGGTCCCTTTCTTGCCTAGCACGACCTTTGCCTGCTCGACAATGTCATGCACCCATAAGAACACTGCATTTATGTGCTTGACGCGTCCCAATCCATGGCATGAGCCTATGGACAGGCCTGTACTCGCATCCATGTACGCCTGAACGGGAAGAAGGATTCCTCAGTCTTTCATTCTCCAAGTTGCAAGTACCAGATACGAACCCATAGTATTCCGCTTCACCGCTCGACAGAGCGATCGTGGCTTGGCTTTTACAACCGGTCTTCACAGTTGAGCTGGCAAGGCAGATACAGCATCCAGTCGTGGATTTACGCGTCCTCAAGCATCCCGCATGATCAGCGTTCACCCCGCGGTGCACGCTAGACTGGTATGGGAACAGCAACGCACGCGCTCGATTACTCATTCACCCACTCGGTGCACACATGTTTTTGCACAGGAGTCGAATTGGTTCAATCGTGCATTGTTTTTGCTTTCGATTTTTCGCAAGAAGAAAATCATAAATTGAAACACTAAGCTTCGAGCTCCTGGGTCAACAGGAGCCAGAGCCCTCGGCGACCCACCATAGCACCAGCGAATAAGCTTAGATTCTCAACCTATGTCGTCCCGAGACTGTCGCAATCGGCTCCTCCTGAGCAGAGTTTCGAAAAACACCCAGCAGACGCGCACAGCAGTGGGCAAATCTTGGGAGACTACCCGACGGTCATTCAAAAAATGGCAGCTTTACTTTCGCGATACGTCCGTCCGTGGTTGAATTGGGAACTCATGAAACGAAGCTCGTAGAATCGATTGCTGTGGCTTAGCGTGGATACGACAGTGACATTGCGCCATATAGATGCACAACATGCTGTGGATGCTTCGGATGGGGCTGAGTAGAATGCAACGAGTGTCGCTCATCACATCTCTGTGCAACAGGTGATTGAGGAGAGCAGCGATTTGACGTGGGCGGAGCATGTGCGCTTCTTTCGCATCAGAGACAGCGACACTGAAGACTTGGTAGCATCCTTCTTCCTCGATGCTCACAGACGGTGGGGCCAGAAGAGGAGGGGTTTCTGGTCTTCATCAATACAAGGCTATTCGGAGATTTTGGGCCACCGGTCGACTCCACGCAGACCCGCCGTGAACGTCATCTGTGATTTGGAGCCACCCGTAGGCGACACCCCCAGCTTGCTGACTCACCGCGAGGTCGTAAAGCTCTTTCGTGTGTTCGGATCCAGCCTGCGCGATCTTTTCTGCAAGCAGTCAGAGGCTCTTCTTTCCGGCTCCAAGGGGCTTGAGACGGACATTGTCGAACTGCCTGCCTACTTCCTTGAAAGATGGGCTTACGACCGACGGGTGCTTTCTGAGATGGGCCGACACTACAAGAGTGGAGACCCCCTGCCACAAGCAGCCGTTGATGCTTTGTCTGACTCAAGGACCTTCTTAGCCGGAGTCCGTACTCTTCGGAAAGCTGCTCGGGCCCACATCGATTTGGAGCTTCATTCGGACTATGATCCCTATGGGGACATCAACGTTTTCGATCTTGCCAAGCTCATCGAAGGTGAGTACGCCGTCATCCGCCCGAGAGTGCAAGATCGGGAGCTGTGCAGCTGGCCCTTGAACACTGAGTTGGCCGGCGCCTTCTATGGCGAGCTTTGGGCAGAAGCCCTTGCTGCTGACGTCTTTTCAGTCTTCGATGGCGCGCCGGCGTCCGAGCCTTTGGGAAGTTCGGGAGAGCGCTTTCGACGACTCCTGCTGGAACCGGGTGGTGGAAAGGCCCCTGGCACAGCACTTCAGGAGTTCCTGAAACGGCCACCTTCCTTCGCGACCTTCCTGAAAGACGCAAAGCTGCTGAAGGACGACCTCGAGGAGATGAAGGAGCCGCTGCAACCGGAAGACGAAGGCGAGAACTTCGACGACTCCTACTACGGCGAGTACGGCGGGGTCGACGAAGACTTCGATGACAGCTATGCTGAGTTCGAAGATGCTGAAGATATGTACTTATCTACATCAAATGAAGACCAGGTAGGTGGATCTGCAAGCTCTCCGGGGTAAGAAGTTTGCAAGGAAGGGCCAGTCAGGCTGCCGACAAGCAAAGCGCGCCGACACGCATCTGAAGTGTAGACCTTGAGCATGTCCCGAAAAGCTTTCGGTTCAGGTATCAGGCGGTTTCAGTGCAGACGACTGGTTGCATTGTGTTTTGCAAAATGTGCTTGCGCACGCATTATGCCAAGCCTGGGGGCCTGGATGTCGCTCGATGCGCAACTGTTAGGAGTGTTCGTAGGTTCCGCCATGCTACGTTCCCTGCAGCTGGCTTTGGGCTGCGTCATCATAGAGGCAAATCGGTTTCTCGAAAGGGACAGCTCAGCATTCGCCACACTGAACGCCCTTGCTCAGCGCACCTGGCGACATCATTCTGCGGCAGATGAAGCTGCTGCCAACTCAACCGAGTCAAGCCGGCAAGTTTGAGTCTTCTCGCCCGCGAGAAAGCGAAGCAATGCGAAGCATCAGAAGGTTGGTGAATGACATCGCGGAGTCTGAATGGAGGGAGCCTTCCGCCTGGAGCCTGAGCTCGAGGCAGTGCACCTAACGGCCATGCGATTCTTCTCCTCTCGCCATGTGCAGACTCAGACCGAGACCATGGACGGAGACAGGTGCACTGGGTCGTGCAAAGCAAGGCGCGTGTGGTAAATATCGGCAGGAACTCCTTCGGTGCAGCTGCTGCCGGTGGCTAAGACACACTCTGCACCTGTTCCTGTCAGTGCGCGTAGACTACCCTGAGCAACATGCTAGACATAATGCGACATCAGCTCTTGCAGAATCTGGCTGCAGGCTCCTAGCTCTTGATGTCCTTGGTGTGGTGACTCTTGGCAGGCTTGGGATTTCATGTACCGCAGCAGTAGCTGACGCGGAGGGTGAGCCTGAGCAAGAGTGAAACTTCTCATTGCTTCTGTGTTCATGCCTGTGCTTTGATTTCTGGCTCGGAGTGGAACCGGCTAGGGTCCTTGAAGTGCCGGTGCGACTCTTCGGGTCAGACCGAGTTCGGAAGTTGAATGTCTGGCCGTGCAATTGTCAAGGTCATGGATGTGACCGTTGCTGGTGCACAGGCTGTTCACAGAACTGAACTTGCGTGAAAGATTTGCCATGTCTCTCAGGGCTTACCAGAGAAAGCCTACCTCAGCTTGCGAGCTGGTGATGTGCCAGGTGCCCGGAAAATCAGCTACAGTAGGGTAGCAGCAACGTGCCGACTTCATTTCAAGCTTGTGGCTTTCGGAGTGCCGTGAACACATTTGTTTGGTACGATCGTGCGCCGAAGGCCTGAACATGCAAGGTCATGCCAACTGAGTACCTGCAGGAATTCACCTCCGACTGCGGTTCCACTGCAATCTGGCGCATGCTCCGACCAGACTCATCTTTTCAGCAGTCTGGCTGTAGAACTGTGCAGATGTCTGATCCGGTGTATACACATATGAGCATATGAGAAACATCAGAGCTTGTTGAAACGTGCAGATTCGTGTCCACGAACACTAGCAGACGGAAGTCTCTTCGAAGCTTCGTCCGGCTTCAGATGCTTTGTTCAGACTGTTGCACGCAGGTCAATATGCAAAGAACTGTGAAGGAATAATGTTGCTTTTTGTGTGGGTCTGTAAGTCTTTTGGTCCGAGGCGAAAGCAGACCCAGTACAAGCCAGGTGCGTGGTCCGTGTCAATCCAGGAACGATGCAACACCAAAGCTTTGTTGGCAGGCGAATGCTTCTCGTTCGACGGTAAGCAAGTGCCGCGGCACCTGGTGGCAGCCCAATTTATGTACGCACATGTTGGTGTCCTTATCATGACAAAACGGCTACGACTGGCGACAGGTGGTTGATGTCTTCGAAAAAGTTGGCACGGCGCAGGCACTGTTGCAGCTTTTCGCGTATGACCCGTATGGCGCCTGACCTAAAGCAGCGCTTGGAGTCTGCAAAGGTGAGCATCTCCGAGCTGTCCAACTGCGACGGTGGATTTGTGCAGTTGCAAGGAAGGCCAGGCGAGAGCCCGAGCCGAGGAGTCTGGGGTAAGGATGCTTTCGCTTTGACGGCATGGCAGGGATGGGAAGATCGTCCTCGACATGCAAGCCAAGGCCGGCCAAAAGGCTAGTCACGGCTAGTCGTGTTACTAGCGAAGAGAAAAGCGAAGCCTCCAAGACGAGGATCCGTGCCCCGCGTAAAGCGAGTCCATGCAGGTGCGCTCCCAGATGCCGGAGCCGAAGAAGCGAGTCTCCCGACACCAGGTTCTGCTGGTGCCCTCTTCTTTCAGCAATCTTTTGCTGTTGCTCAGCAGGCAGCCATAGATGCTCAGCAGTATTTGGAGGCTCGTGGCTTGTGGATGTAGACTTTTTGAACATTCCCAAGTCGTGTTTCATTCACTTCTCCTGAGACAATCAAGGCCCACTCCGTTCAGCGAGTGTTGCCTGAACCTTGGCTGACGAATTCGTACGTCATCTTTCACCACTGCCATCTCGAGGCAGGGGATGGTCCATGAGCTGCTGTCTAACCGACCCTCTGATCCGTACTCCTTCATGCTGGGCTACATTCAGGCGCCGAATCCGCCAGTGGCTTTCTGTCCTTGCACCTTACACGTCCAGGCAAGCCAGGTGAACAGGCCAACGCCGATTCCTTCGCCTTTCCAACCGGCAGCTCTGCTGGCAGCTGGGTCTTGATGAAATGTCACAAAACTTGGCGGGGCGAAGTCGAGGCGAGGGGTCCAGATGAGGACGCCAACATCTTAGAGTCTTGGAGGTCTGAGTTGACTGAAGACTTTCGGAAGGGACCCCCGGATGCTGCAAAGGATTTGCCAAACTGGTCAGCAATGCCTGGCCGTGGGGATTCCGAGGTGGGCCGTTGAGGAAGAGTGAGCAAGCCTAAGCCGCTCGCCGATTCTCGGTGTTCTTATCGGGTTGCGGATCCTGCCAGTACCCCGGCTTCCCAGCAGATGGTTCACAGCCGCTTCCAGATCTGCCGCGCACCTGTGGTGAGAGTTCCTGCACCTTCAGCGGAGAAAGTGACGCCAACCCGTTGCCACCTAGGTCTCGTCACCACAGCACGCTCGCGCATGTGCTCAAAGAGCAGCCCATGCTTTATGAACATCTCAAGGCGCCCTCTCACAGAGCTGCCAGAATTCCTCGTCCATTGCTGGCATGTACTATTTCGAGGATGTGCGCACGCCAAATGGTGTTTCTTTGGCGCAGTGCATCAAGCCTGGGATAGACAACAGAGGCTGGGCAGACGCTGCCCTCGATTCGTGGTGTTGTGGAATTGCGGAGGGCACCCCATTCTGCGCACTCTCGGGCTCATCGCTGCAGTGCGGACCAAAGTCTTAACGTGGCCCAGCCGTGCAGTCTACCTCACACCCAGCTGGACTCCTGAGGACGAGACCTGCTTCGAGGTATTCGAGCCGCTTTTCCGGTCGGTGATCGCCTCACACGCTGCGTTCAATCTGAGCCAAGCATCCACTTTGGAAATCATGACTGAAGGTCATGGACAGGTGGTACGAGAGCATCTTGCAAGACGTGCAGCTGCCGAGCGCCGTCGATACTCGACAGGCAAGCTGAAAGCTGCAAATGCTGGCTCAGGCATGCTCAGGCTAATTCTGCAGTTCCTTTCTGACAGGCAGGCGAATCGTTGAGAACTCTCTCCGCCAGTCTGCTGTCTGTGCAGGCTGGAGTTCGCATTGGTCTGACATGGCTCGACCTAAGCCTTCGACAGGTGACATGCAGCCGCAACATTCGTGGCATTCAGATGCCACCCTCAGCTCAGCGAGAGGCCGGAGACAGGAAGGCCGTCGGAGTCGAAGCGAGATCCGTCGTGTGGGCAAGGAAAGGAAAGAGGCCGAGCGAGTCGCGTTGGAGGCGTTGCTGTCCGTCGAGGACCGGATGTGCGAGTGAGCGCTCTGGCAGCCCGAGTGCACGTTCACTGTCGAAGGATGAGTTGCTGAATGGCGGGGAATACTTCCCTCTGCAACTCAGCACCGATAGATGCGAAAGGGAGTCAAAGGGTGGCCTTCCTTTGCGGCTAGGCGTGGCTCTGAGACGTATCCATCGAAGCCGAAGGGGATGTCGCCTTCCTCCGAGCAGAAGCTCAAGGCAGAGATGGCAGCAGTCCTTCCTGACCGTGGCGGTTAAAAACATACATACATACATGCATGCGTACATAAATTGTGGGTCCTGGTGCCGTGTGGCAAACGACCTGAAGACGCATCCGCACTGTGAAGACGCATTCGTCAAAACAAGGGCTAATAGGCGCAGATGCCTGCTAGCAAGGGTGAAGACGCATTGGAAGGCTCAGAGGCATTGGGAGGCGCAGACGCATGTTGAAGACGCATTGGGTGACGCTTTGCGAGGACACATTGGATAGGCACAGATGCATTGCGAAGACACGTTGGATAGGCGAAGACGCATCGCGAAGACGCATTGGGGTAGCGAAGACGGCTTCAGAAGACACATTGCGAGGCTACGGCCCAGGTAGGCGCAGACGCATTGCGAAACCGCTTGCACGACATAACGGCCACGAACAGAATACGAGGACAGGTTCACATGCATGACTCGCATGACAACATTTGATTGAGCGTGGGTCACGCAAGAGATCGGATGTTAAAATCACGGGCTCAACGTCAGTCCAAGGCTCCATCCTGGGATCCAGGTGTGTAAGAGTTCGATTGTGAGATAGTGTGCGCCCAACAGTCCATTGGTTGTTTGGCCAACAGGACCAAAACAACCCACCCCCCCACCCTCGGAGTTCGAGGTTCGCAAGAGTTCTGACCTCATCAGTCAAGGCTCCATCCTCGGAGTTCAAGGTTTGTAAGGTTCGCAAGAGTTCTGATTTCAAGATCACGGGCGCCCATCAATCCATCAGTCCAAGGCCCCATCCTCGGAGTTCAAATTTTGTAAGAGCACCCCATCAGTCCAATGCTCCACCCTCGGAGTTCAAGGTTTCAAGAGTTCTGATATTCAGATCAGCGGCCCTTGCCTGCGGTGTTTCTGTGCATTGTCAGGACAGTGCCGCACCTGCGTGTGCACGTCAGGATCACCTCCAGGGGCCTCGGTTAATGTGGCTTCACCAATTGCTTTAAATATTTTTATGTGGGGTGTCGCCAATCCGGCGTCACCTCCTAATGGCGTCAGCATTCGGTGTCACCACCCGACGCGGCGTCAGGAGACAATTCGGCGTCACGACCCAATTCGGCGTGAGACAATGTGGTGTCACAATTCGGCGTCACCTAAAGCAATGCGGCTTCAGGAATTCGGATTCGGCATCAGGTCGTTCCCCCAGGCGCCCGCCCTCCATCCATACATACATACATACATACATACATAATCGTACATACATAATCATAGATACATGCATGCATGCATGCAAGCATGCATACATACATACATACATACATACATACATCAATATGTGTGTATATATACATATATATATATGTATGTATGTATGTCTATATATGATAACAAAAAGAATCATCCATTCATTCGTGTATTGCTCGCGAATGAGTTCAGCCTGTTTTGGCAGTGAGGCAGGCCAAGGCGAGAATCCAGCGTGTTATTGAGAATATCAATTCAAGGGGGGGCTAAATATAAAGGTTGGGTAAATTGAGAGTCACAGGATTCGGGCTAGCTAGCTGGAGCTGCTGCAGCAGCATGTTGAGTCTTGGATCGTGCAGCTGATCGCCATCCGAACCGTCGGAGGTCCGGTTTTTGTCTTGATGTTTGTGGAGGCTGCCGGCGATCTGCTGGAAGAGCCGCAATCGGGATTGCTCCTGTCCAGCGGCCTCGGTAGACATTGGCCAGAGGCCAGAGCAGCCGTGTCCATGCTGCGTGATCGCTTTTCTGCTCTGTTCTGTTCTGTTTCGACCGCTTCACTCCTGCGATCTTCCTAATCGGGCGTTTCCTGAGTGAGACATCTACATCCGTCCCCCAAGGTGGACTTAGCAGAGTGTTCCTACGAACACCCTGAAAACTGTGGGATTTCTCTTGGAGCCACGCAGACCCAGCCCTCCCACTTCCTCCCGTCCTCCATCCGTCTGTGAGATGAAAGGTTCCCATAGAGGGGCATGCTTCGCGCTTGACAGGCAGCTTGTAGCAGGAAATGTGGTTCCAAGCTGGGAGGCGAATGATCAAGTGTGCTTTGATTGCTTTCTGGAAAAGCTGTCGTCCGGTTTGTCGCAGTCTTTTCCGTGACGGCAGCACCAAAGAGTCATGCTGATTGTCAAGAACGGAAATGTCAGCAAGCAGCCGGGAGGTAGCATCGAAAACAAGTCAGGAGGTGCATCGCTTGTGTTTGAGCATGAAAAAGGCTTGCGTGCTGGCACAGAAATCGAAGCTATGGCAATCGTGTAGATGTATCTGATATCTTCTGGCAAAGCGACAGGCAGCGCAGACGTGCAAACCGTCGACTTGGCAAATTGCAAAATCAAATTCTTCGGGTTTACTCATTCCGCGTGCTTGAGAGTGACTCTCATGATCCGTTGGTCTGCATCGGTCTGTCTCCAGCTCTTCAAGCGCTCGGGATTGCCACTCTACACGCTTAGCTTGCGAAAGACTCAATTCTCGAAAGCTCGCTCTTACAGGCTGGACATTTTACCGGTGATGAAGGCAAAGTCACAAACTTCAGTGCAACAGAGCCTTGAGGGTGAAAGTATGCCTCGGCGCACCTCCATCGCCTAATGAGGGGTCTGCCACCATCGCCAAATGACGTGCCTGGTTTTTCCAGCAACGGGATCAGGCGCCATCGCTTGAAGAAGGGCAACTTTAATAACTCCCAGCGCCGGCTCGGGTTTAAGATATGGGGCCCGGGTCTGCTTGGCTAAGGCAGAGGTGACGGGGTCGTAGGTTTTTCTTTGACCGCTTCAAGCTTCGTGAGAGCGCCACCTCTCTTACTGACGGAGGACTCCAGTGAGGACCGAAACTAATGTATAGTGTACCAAGGGTATGGCATGTTCTCCCAGGCCCGCTTGTTTCACCTTGACAGCCAGAGGCTGCGAGGCTCGCTGTGTCGCATTTGAAGCAGAAAGCCAAACACGGCAAACAAGACCCAGAAAGAAAGACCGCCAGAGCGCTTCCAATTCCCTGTCGAAGCCAGTGTGCACTTCAAACCAAAGCAGTTCGTGCAGAACGGAAAGTTCCACGTTTGCTGCTTCTCTTATGTTCCTCCACTACACAAGTCTAGCAAGCTCGCACAACTCGAGACGACCCCTTCGAATTTTCCACACGGAGGGCCGATGTGACAGACTCGGAATTTCCAGACCGGCGAGGGACTGCGCTGGGGCGTGGGAACGACTTGCATTCACAAACAATTTCGTTGTCTTCTGTTCATGCCCACAGCACAGAACTAGCTGTACCTTAGCATCAATTCGCCGTTGAAGAAATACGAAGCATGCCTTGCTGCGGTTCGTTCTTCGTGCCATCTTACGTTGACGAAGTGCGAGTTCATCCAAAAAGCATTGGCGATTCAGGCACGAGGTGTTTTCACCAACGGTAGTGGCATGGTCGTGTTCGTGAACGAGGCCAGCTGTCATTGCGCACTTGAGCTCGGATGCCCATGTCTTTGCTGTTTGCGCAGGCAGACCACCTACGAATGGCCTACCAAAGAAGAGATGGAGATGTCTGGAAGGCCAGAAGCCAGGAACAGATAGAACCAGCAACAGCACAGTGGCAACAAGAGTGGCGACAGCGCAGTTCGCACTGAGGCGCTGGACGGGACGCTACGTCTCGAGCGAGCCCTCGCCGTCGCTTTGGAGGCCCGCCCCCCAATCTGCGCTTTCAATGCACGCAAGGGAGAGAGGGAGGGCGAGAGCAAGAGAGACAGGAAGGGTCATTGAGGCAACACCACGTCCTCCACAAGTAGACATTCAATGTCTCTGGAGACTTTCTTCAGCAACTTAGTGAACAAGGTGAATGGATTGTGATGAATGACCAAGAAGACCCCATTTAGAATGTAATCCTTTCTGACCTGGAAATACTTTACAGCTTAGGACCTAGATTCTATTGGTTATACAGGACCTGGAATCTAATGCTTCGGCGATTGGGGTGTTCGATTTTCCTCCTTGGATCTCCAATGGCTCCCACCATGGCGACCATTGCAGCCTGGATGCTGCTGGGGATATGCTCGGTCCAGGCCGACATGTACCTGAACAACCCTCGCGGCTCCAACAACAAGCTGCGCGAGCAGAGCAACAACGTGCAGAACGCCAATCGTCTCTTCGACTCTCAGAACAATGCCGCTTCTGGGTATCAAATCGGAGATGACT
The DNA here is from genome assembly GCA_905231915.1 of Symbiodinium necroappetens. Classification (NCBI taxonomy): domain Eukaryota; class Dinophyceae; order Suessiales; family Symbiodiniaceae; genus Symbiodinium; species Symbiodinium necroappetens. Next base: position 13,936 of record CAJNJA010008534.1, read on the forward strand.
GCAAGCCCGCCTGCAAGGACGGGAACAACAACTACGATGTGACTAAGGAGGGTGCTACAAAGGGGACCATGAAGTTCTACCAAGGCTCCGAGCTGTATATCGAATGGCATCACCAGCACGGATGTGGCGTTGGCCACCCGAACCTGAAGTGCCAGATAGTCCTGCAGTATATGACTGAAGAAGAGAATCGCAATCTTCGCGATGGCACAGGCCAAGACACTGCCGGTGGCGATGACAACGATCCCACCGAGGAGGGCACCGCAGAGCCAGCGAGAGGATACCATGAACCCTTGGACTTCTACCAGGCTTGCATTGCGCGCGAGCGCAACAAGGGCCTCTACACTGCCGACAGGCAGATGGAGGAAAACGGTGGAGCGACCTCTACGCGGCAGAATCCGAACGGCAACGGCCGTCGTCGTGGGCAACAGCGCCACGGCCTGGAATGCCCTGAGGAGCGGGACTATTATCCGTATTGGCATCCCACGCCTTGGCACGATATTGCCGTGTTAACTGATGAGCCACAGGCCAGATGCGAGTATTATCGCTCGGAGTCGCAAAATGTCAAGGCCAAGGGTTCCTGCTCTGTCGCGGCGCACAACAACGCAGACGCCTGCGTTGGCAACGATGGGCAGTGGACAGAGCAAGATCCTTGGCAGGAACCACCACCAGAATGCATTGGCGGCATCCAGAGCCGTGACAACCACAATGGCAACGTGAGAAATGGGCAGCCGCACTATTACCTCTGGAAGATCCCGAAGCATGTCAAAGGCCGCACGGTTCTGCGCATCCGGTACAACATCTCGACAGGAGACTTCAACTATGGCTCTTTGGCACATCCAAAGGTCGAGGGCACGGAGCTCACAGGTGGCTTGGCCGACGCCTTCTTCATGGACCAGCGTTTCAACGATCCCCAACCGAACACCCGACGTCGAAGTATATTCAAGGGACGCCCCAGCGTTCCGATTCCTCTGGCCCAAAACCCAGTAGCGGATTGGCTGAACCTGGAAGATGGCTCCGAGAAGTCGCGCCTTCTGCAGCTGCAGGTGAACACAAATCAGTACGGCCGCACCTTCGAGGACCGCACCCACTCCTTTATGGTGCTGGAGCGCCCAGCCGACGTTCCGGATGGCAAGCGGATTGTTAACTACAACGTGCGTGGTCGACGTGGCAACATTGTGCAGGTGTATCCCTCGGTGGAGTACGACTTCATTCCCTCTGAGCTCTCTGTGGAGCAGGGCACGCTGCTTCATTTCCAGTGGACTGGTTCCGACGCCAATAACAATGGCAATGCAGGCAACGGACGTCAGGGCACTGATCGCTCCAATCTGGTTCAGCTCAAGTCCCGAGACGAAACGGTGCCACTTCCTGTGGAGCAGCACACCCTGCTCTTCAATGCGATTGCGAACCCCAATGACGAGGAGGGCCGACGCCTGGTCGAGAAGTTCGCATACCTTGA
>CAJNJA010008535.1:0-15186 GCA_905231915.1 Symbiodinium necroappetens
GTGGCCCTTAAGGGAGTGGAGTGCCTTTTGGCCGACCTGGGCGAGCGCGTTACAAGCAAGGAGTTGGCTTCGGATAGCTCTGCAGCTCTTGGGATTTCCCAAGGGGCTGCATCCTGGAGGACACGCCATCTTCGCATCCGAGCAGGATGGCTGGTGGAGCAGATTCAGCATGGACTTATGTCAACGCGTCATTGTCCGGGAGAATTTCAACCAGCTGATTTATTAACGAAACCACTAAGCTCTCAGCGACTTCGTGCTCTACTACAACTATGGAAGATAGGAGAGCCACCGTCCCAGGACCCGAAGTGCCAGGTTTCCCGCATGTCTATGTCAACATCGAGAATTACGGTAGCATTGGTGTGCTGCTTGCTGATGATGACTGTGGAAGCCTCTGAGGATCCCTCACAAGGTACTACCAACACTGGTGTGAAGATTGATGCCTACATGTTGACGGTTTTCATGATGATGGTTATGCTTTTGGGCTTGATCATGATGTGGGAGGGCATCAAATGGATTTTTTGGGAATTGATGTTGGAATGGACTCCAGGTTCAAGATCTCGAAAGCTGAGGCGCCTTGAAAAACTGCGTGAAGCAACGGCCAAGGCGATCCAGGAGGAGATCGCGAAGATTGAGGCTGTGGAGCGTCCGACATCGACATCTACTATGACTTCGAGTTCAGTTCGGGCGCGCCGAGAAGCTCCCGAGGATCACAGCTCAGCTACAAGAGGACCGAGCCACATAGGCGAATCATCCTCTTCGACTGACGGACCTACGACCGAGATTGAAGCGCTACTGTGGAGGGGGGCTACTGCGATGTCCTCACCCCCACGCCCTACGATGAGAGAGGCAACCTCTCCGGCGTTGAGTACGCCTACCGCGGAAGGACAAGAAGAAGTTGGTGATCAAGAATATCTGCGCGTGTGTGTGGATACGGCTTCCTTGATGCGGTGTGAGGAATTAAGAGAAGCTCTTCGTCATCGTGGACTTCGCTCAACAGGGTTAAAGTCGGACTTAGTTACAAGGCTGGGCTATGACATGTGGACGAGGAGGTCTTCAAGTAATTCCCCTACAGTACGGCAATACAAATATCTGTTGTGGTTGTGGCGGCATAAGGACCTTTCGGGCAGAGTTCTCTTGAAGATAGCGGACTTTGAAGACAAGATAGCAGCGTCAAGAACTATAAGTTCGTGGAAGAACCTGGCGCCATCATGAAGGCAACTAAACCTCCCGCTTCAGTTGAGGAGGAGTGCTGATGGTCAAGTTCTGATTGATGTGCTCAGTGTGATCATGCCGTCATACTGTCTCAAGGGGATGGCTACGAAAGGCCCTTTGAGCATGCTTCGTTGTATAGCAAAAGCACAATGCCTGAACGGCATAGAAGCAGACAGCTCTACTTGTATAGAGGTACTGAAGACTAAGCAGCGATGCACACTGTACATTTAGCAGTCGCTCAGTCACCACTTGAGTTTCGTTCGTTGACGTAAAAAGAGTGATTACCTCAATTCGTGATGCCGGGTGCCATGGGTTTCATTTGAAGAAAACCGCTGGCTAGCATCGATGAGCTCTGAAGCTCAGCAGGTTTATAATTGTAGTAGAATGGGCCCCAAAACCCCATTCTAATTCACCCTAAACTCTAAACCCTAAAACCCTAAACCCTAAAACCCTAAACCCCAAGACCCTAAAACCCTAAAGCCCTAAACAGTAAAAGAGGTCTGAAGCTTTCCGTGTCCTTTGGTGGGACCCTGGTGGAGCTCGGCACTGAGGGGCTTTGGGTTTAGGGTTTCGGGTTCAGGGGTGTAGGGCTTAGGGGTTTAGGGGTTTAGGGGGGTTTAGGGCTTCGGGGTTTAGGGCTTAGATCTTAGGGGTTTAGGGCTTGGGCGTTTAGGAGAGATTAAGGCTGCGGTCTTAGGGTGCAGGGACTGGGGATGCTACCGACACGCACCCCCAAGGAATGCTTACAAAGCCCTGAAGCCCTAATAAAACCAAATTTCGGTATCCTAGACTAGAGTTGGAAAGGTCTTCGTGTTCGGGATATGGTTTATTGTTGGGGCTTTTAGGGTCTACTGGGGTGTATAGGTTTAAGGCTTAGGCGGTGTATGCCTGAAGGCGGCTTAGGGGGTCATGAGACTTAGCAAGTTTGTTACAACTCCTAAGCTGTCCCTAAATCTTGAAGCATGCAGTAAGCTCCGAAAAGTTGGAAGCCCTAAAGCGGTTCAGCATGTGGGTACTTCTCTAAATCTGGGTCCCCAAAATAGTTAGTGCGGCACCCTTATAACCAGGGCCCTAAAAGGGACCCTTGTTTGGAGAACTCCCCCTAAAGAAACCCAATAGTACCCTTATAGAAGCCTTACTGAAGCCCTTTATGGGTCCCTTTTAATGAACCTGAATGAAGCCTGAAAGGGACGCACTACCCACTTACGGTTTGGGGAGCTGCGTCTCCCTTTACTGTCAAGGGCATGAGGAGCTTGATGTTCCACCAGAGTCCAGACCCCGGAGCGCCGAAACCCCCAAACTGAAACATCCCGAAACTGAACTCCAAAAAACCCCGACCCCTCAACAAAAAAGCAAAAAAAGAAATCCTGAACCTCAATGCCCTGAAGCCTGAATCCTAAGCCCCACTTCAAGCCCTCTGCCTGGAGCCTTTGGGTGCGCTGGGAGGGCCGGGGCCCCTTCTTATAGAGCCCTTAAAGACGCTCTAACAAACCTCAAGGCTCCGCTGTGCCCAGAAGGGTCCCTTGAAGGGGTTCTTTCATGGGTTCCTCTAAGAGTACTTTCAGGGTGTTGGGTTCAAGGCTCCATGTACCTGTAGTAGTATATACTTAGCCTTGGAATCCCTATCCGGGAACGCCTTTGGGGCCCGAGTATGTACTACCCTTTGAGTGAAGCAGCCATGTAAACCCTTATGCAACCATTTGAAAAATCCTATAACGTTCCTTCTGAAACCCTAGAAACCCTCGACCCCAAGCCCTCAACCCCTATAAGCTCCCCGCACTAAACCCTAAACCCTAAATCCTAAACTCGAAGCCCTAACTGGCGAAACCCAGGGTTTAGGGTTAAACTCGAAAGCCAAAACCCTAAACCGGAAGCCCTAAACTCTAAACCCTCAACTCGAAGCCCGAGCGTCTGAGCCGAGGTTGGAACCCTCCGAGCTGTTACCGCATCTCGCCCCTCGCCTTGCCTCGAGGGGTTTGGGGTTTAGGGTCTGGGGTTAGGGTTGAGGGGTTTCGGGTTTAGGGGTTTAGGCGTTTAGGGGTTTAGTTTGGGGTTTGGGGGTTACTGTGGGTGTTTAGGATTCAGGGCTGTCGGGGTTTAGGGTTTAGGTTATCTCTTATAGGGTTTCATCGAAGTTTTGGTATAAGGGCCCTTGAAGGGTTTTAAGGTCCTATAAAAGGTTCCGGAAGGGTTCTATAGAGTTTCTATAGGGTTTAAGACTTGTGCAGTTTCTTGGTATACTTCTGGTTGGCTCTTAGGACTTTAACTTTTCCGGTTGCTGTTTGAACTACAAAAGGATGCTACAAGTTTAACTTTAGGAGGGGTTCAGAAGTCAGCCAAGGTTTATCACATGCGTTCTATCCGTCTTGAAAGGCTTTGCAGGGTTGTTGGTCGGGATCTTTTTTTCGCATCATTCATTTGCTTTGGGTTTGTCTTTGTTGTGTTTGCTTGGAGCTGTGAAACGTAAGGGTTTTATATAAGCGGTTTGTGTGAGTTGTTGGGGCTCCTTTGGACCCTCAGGGTTACTTCGTGAAACGGCTCTTAGGGTATAGCAGCAGAAGCAGTAGCGACTCCCCCCCTCTCTCCCAAGTCATCATAGTCATAATACTAGCTATAATAATAGTAGTATTGTTGTAACACACCCCAGCATCTTCGAAAGGCAGACATTCTGTAAACTAGCGTCTCAAAAAGGCAGGGCTAAAGAAGGCCACCACATAAAACCCTTATGCCGTATACCTAACAAACCTTCAACAGGAATCCGAAAAGGATTCTTTAAACCCTCAAGCACCTAATGAAACAACGCCGAATAAAGACGGAACGCTCCAGGCCCAACCTTTTTCAGGTGCCCTTTTGAAGAACCCAATTCAAACCCTACGGACGAAATGCACCCCAAAAAGCGTTGCGGGTTCAATTGCCATATAGGGCTTCATACTACAAGGACATAGGGCCACTACTTTCAAGTGTCATTCCAACCCTTACCCCAAACCCCAAACTTTGAGCCCTAAACTCTTAAACCCCAAACACTCACAAGCCCTAAGCCCGGATCCAGTCCACCGCAAACGCCAGCCTCTATTTTGCCACCATTCAAGTGCACAAGTTGGGGCGGGGCTCTGGAAAGCCCTAAACCCTGTAAACCCTAAAACCCTAAACCCTAACAGGGTTCCCTTTAAGTCCCATTTAAGGGTACTGTAACATCTGTGGCGCCAAACCCTACAAAATAGTAGATTATGACCCCGTAATTAGAGGGTAGAACCCCCAAAACGGTAGGGTTTTGGATTCCCAGGTAACCCTATAAACCCTGAACCATAATAGGGTTCCCTTTAAGTCCCATTTAGGAGTACTGTAATATAAACCCTAAACCCTGAATCCTAAACAAAAACTCCCTAAACCCTGAATCCTAAACAAAAACTCCCTTAACCCTAAACCCTAAACAAAGACTCCTCTAAATCCTAAACCCCAAACAAAAACTCCCTAAACCCTAAACCCTAAACAAAAACCCCCTAAACCCAGCATCTATATTACCCCTGTTCAAACGCACAAGTTGGGGGGTCCTGGAAAGCCCTAAACCCTAAAATCCTAAACCCTTTAAGGGTACTGTAATATAAGCCCTTAACCCTAAACCCTAAACAAAAACTCACCTAAACCCTAAACCCTAAACAAAAACTCCCTAAAACCCGAAATCGTTTGCAGGCGCGCCTCCTCGGTAGAGGGGCCCGAAGGGGCGCTCGACTCGCGGCGGCAGAGCCTGGGGGCCCCAGATTCTTTAAGGCTTTAGGGTTTGTTTATATATATATATATAGGGTTTATATAAAGGGTTTAGGGTTTAGGGTTTAGGTCCCGGATTCTTTAAGACTTTAGGGTTTATAGGGTTTAGGGTTTAGGGTTTAGGGGGCTGCTTGAGTGGTTTAGGACCCATAAGGTTTAGGACAGATTCTTTACCCTAAGGCTCTAAGGACTCATATGTTAAGGCTGCTTTAGGGTTTAGGGTTTAGGGTTTGGGGCTCTAAGGACTCGCATTTTTAGGCTTTTGGGCCCAAAGACCAAACTTTTCTATGGCTTTTGGGCTAGGTTGAGCCTTAGGGTTAAGGGCTTTAAGGCTGCTTGAGTGGTCTAGGACCTTTTGGGTTTAGGGTTCAGGGGCTTTGGGGTTTAGGTTTAAGTGCCTGGGAATCCAAAACCCTACCGCTTTAACCCTTAATTGAGCGGTCATAACCTGCTATTTTGTAGGGTTTGGGGTCACGGGTGAGGCTCAGGGCTTCCATTTCGTGGTTCGGAGTAAGGGTTCAGGGTAAGCAGGGTTTGTAATAAGTTTTAAAGTTTAGGCCTTTTGAGGTGTAGGTCTGAGTGGTTCAGGATTTGCGGTTTAAGGTTTAGGGTTGGGGGGAGTTGTGTTTTTGAAGTAGTTGGGTTTAGGTTCTGCTTGAGGTTCAGGATTCAGTGCTTGAGGTTGAGAGTTTGAGGTTCAAGCTGGGCATTCATAACAGTTGAGATGTGCAGGGTATACAGGAGTTTATGCCGCTATGTCGGAGGTCGTTCTAATTGCGTGCGCGTTTCCAATGATGTGTTATTTTGGGACGTGCCTCTGCTATTGACCACACGTGGTTCCACAGAGAAAAGGGCCGAGTTGCCGGCTGCCTTCCAAACCACCCGGGCCTCACACGCCGTGTCTTCCCGTGCAGGCAATGCTAAGTCACAGTCGGATGCAGCCAACGGCACATGCCGCGGGGTCCTCCCCACCACTCGTTCCATGAACGCGCTGGACGTACCTGGTCAACCCAAGTCTTGGCTTACAGAGACCATGGCCGCGGCGGATGTTCAAACCTTGGGTTGTGGCACACGGGCAGCGGTGGCACGGCATCTCGGTTTTCCCAACATGGCGGCACGTTTCGCGCCACCGCCCGCAAGGTTTGGCGATGCTGCGAGACGGGCTCTTGATGCTTTACGACAGAAGAGCGATGTTTGGGTTTAGGGCTTAGGGTATGGGTATGCCGCTGTTGTGAATGTTCGGGTTTCCCCCCTACTAATATATGATGCAGCTCAAACGAGGTTGGGTGATAGGAAGCCTTATGGATCCTGCAAGGAGCATCGGATACCATAATCCCTGCGCGACTGTTATGTATTCATGCTCACCTCGCCGGTTCGGGGCACGAGAGCCCTGGCTGAGGGGAATATTTGCACGTCTGTCTGTGCATATGTTTGAGCTGAACCGCGCGGTCCAAAGTTAACTTATATAGCGCGTTAGACCGTAAAGGCGTCCTATATGGGTACTGTAGGGCCAATGTAAAAACTGTATGGCTCAGGAACCTTCTGTTTAACCCTAAATCCTACCTGCCCAACCCCCACCCCCGCACTCCCACATTCCTTTCAACAATTAAACCGTGGCGTTTGATACCCAAATACCTAGACAAGAAGACGTCATGTTGCCTGACAAGCAGAACTCGAAACCCATCTCAAACTCTGAGCCCTAAACCCTAAACCCTCAACCCTAAACCCTGAACCCTCAAACTCTGAACCCTAAACCCCTGAACCCTAAACCCTAAACCCTAACTCTGAACCCTACAGGGGATCCGCGAGCCCAAGACGCATAGTTGCTCTGCCCCAGGGCTCTTCATTCGCTGCTGCGGCATGTTATCGGTGGGGATGCCCGGATTGACGATGAGAAACCGTGTGGGTGATGGAATCCAGGGGTTAGTGGATCTACGGGGCTCGGGAATTCAGGGTTTTTTTTGCAGATGTCAGGGAGGCATGTCAAAAAGGTTCATGCCGATGTAAATATGCAAGGAACCGATTGCCAATTTGGGCTTTCAGCAGGCTTTTGGAAGCACCCGGGCATCTTCGAGGAAGCGCATGTCACGATGGTTCTGTTCTCCGGCCGTGCCGCGTCAGCGCACCAACTTCCCCTCAACCCTCACATCCCACTACTGGGTTCTTGTTAAGGTTGTTTGTGTTCTACCACTATGGATCTAGAGTAGATAATGCGGGTTCCCTATCCTGGTAGTTTAACTTAACCTTCCGCGTAAAGAATCCAGAGTACATTCCTGGACTCTATATCTTCCCGACATTCCGAGTCTCACCTACACCTGCCTGAAGAACTGGTCTGCCCTGGGCCTTCCCCTATTCTAAATCTCGTTATTGCCTACTAGAACTACTCAACGAACACGCGGCCCAGCTTTACTTGCTACATGTGTGGCGCTTAGCGGACCAAGGCGAATGTTACAAACGTTCATACTTAAATTCCCCCCATATGTTTTCCCATGGACACCCGAGTAAGAAGCATCAAGTGCATCAAGTACTATTTCCTAAATTTGAAGCTACGCAGGGCAGCAGGAATCGAAGAATCCTATTGCTGTCGCACTGGACCCTCTTTTTTAGGGTTCTGCCGGCTACTTTGCCCGAAGCATTGGAGTGCGAAGCGCTTGCAACATTTGCGTGGCAGTGTACGGTTTAGGGTTTAGGGTCTATAGCCCTTAGCATCAAAATAGCCCAAAAGCCTCATATAATAGGGTCTTTGGGCCCAAAAGCCTTAAAATATGAGTCCTTTGATGCTAAGGGTAGGGACTTTTTACTTCAAGGCCGAGGCCAAGCCCCTGGGTCGCCAAGTCATATGCTTACCCTCAGCATCAAAGGACTCATATTTTAAGGCTTTTGGGCCCAAAGACCCTATTATATAAGGCTTTTGGGCTATTTTGATGCTAAGAGAAATGCTTATGCCATATGAACTGAAGGGTGCCTTTGCGATAAGGGGATTACCGGCAAGCCTGGGCCTTGAGCTACAGACGGCAGAGCTTACTATGAAGCACAGAACCCCTGGAGCTGCAATATTATGAGCCCTAAGACTCCAAGTATACAAATAGTACCTACTTTGGGGTCTAAAGTCTATCAATGGTACCTACTTGGGGCAATTTGGAGTCTTAGGGGAGAGCTTGACAGAAGAGTATGGACCCAACCACGCACTCGGTGGTGAGGCTGCATCTCGGTATGAAGGCCTCTCCTCAAATCAATGCAGCCATGTCTGCCGGTGGGCTTCGGAACCTGTGGATGCTTTTGAGTTTAGGGTTTAGGGTTTAGGCTTCAGGGTTTAGGGTTCAGGGTTTAAGGTTCAGGGCTTAGGGTTTAGGGTCTTGGTGCTCCACTGGAGCGAGAAGCTCTTGAGGCGACTCTTGGGAGAGGGTGCAGCGCTCCTGGAGTGGCCTTGCAACAAGCGGGGGCCGAAATAGCTACCGAATATGAATTCTATTTTGAGGTACCTTAATTTATTGTTACATACCACAATCAATGTACCCCAAACTTGTTCTAGTGATGAAGGCCCCTCTATTAAGCAACATGAGGAGACCAGAGCCCCCGAAAATCGATCCTTGCGCTCCGACACCCAACCTAAGCCATAAAACCATAAACCCTAAACCCCCAAACCCTAACCCAACCCTAAACCCCAAGCACCCCCCTAAATCTCTAGTCCAGCCCTAGACCGGCATCCCTCACCCTAGGGGTCCGAAGGACCTACGGTTGATGATATAAATCCTGCATTGCCCATTATTAATAAGGAACATACGGTAATCCCATTGTTTAGGGTCCTGAAGGTCATGCAGGACTTTGATGATCAACAGTACTCATTAGGTACTTAGGTTTCGGATAGTAGTTATGTAGGTTACAATTTGGGAAAGCTTGTGAATTGTTAGGTCCTTGGACCCTTAGGGTTAAACAGAGCTGACCAGTGACCCCAACCCCTACAAAATAGTAGGTTATGACCCCTTAAATAGTGGGTAGAACCCCTAAAGCGGTAGGTTTCTGGATTCCCAAAAAAGTTCTCATCGAGATTTTTTGGCACCAGGCAACGACTCTGTGAGCCAGGAAGCCGCCCCAGATGACGCGGAGGTGAGTTTCTCCTTTGGGGTTTCGAGGCTTCCGGAGTCAGGGTGGGTAGGTTTCGGGTTGAGGTTTCGGTTGAGGTTTAGGGTTTGGGGTTTAGGGTTTAGAGTTTAGGAACCCTAAACCCTAAACTCCTAAACCCCCAACTGAATGTTACTAGCCTTTCGGCTTTGGGGCTAAGGTTGCAAGAGCTACACTGGACTCCAAAAGTTGAAAGATAAGTTCAGGATGACTGTCTCTGACTCCCCATCGGAGTTTCTTATCGGATCCTTGGAGCTTCTGGCCTTGAGCTCCCCAGGATCAAACTGTCGCGCTTTCTTTACGGGGTTCAGGGATTAGGGTTTGAGGGTTCAGGCGACAGTACGCGTGTCAGTGGGTACAGTAGCGGAAGTCGCAATAGTCGCAGTCGCAGTCGTAGTCGTCGTCCTAAACCCTAAACCCTAAACCCTAAACCCTAAACCCTAAACCCTAAGCCGTGGTCGTGATAGTACTAGCAGCAACAGCACAGCCAAATGCTGGGCCATCCCCAGAGGACCCAATACCCCTTTAATTTTAGGAATAGACAATAAATCATACTATTAAGGCCCCTATACTTTAAGGTATATTCTTTACTTAAGGGGTATTGGGTTCTCTGGGTCTCAAGTCTGAGACCCCTAACCCGGAACCGCGACAGCGTGGCTCAAACGATGGACCGGCCGAGCCCCCGACGCTCTTCTTGGACGAAGACGTGCCCTGACCCTCACTCGTTTACTCAGGGCTTCAGTGCTTTGGCGAGGAGCAGGGTTTCGGGCCTTCGGGGATATGGATATGGAGTGGTGTTGGAGGGGGGAGCTTTCTTAATCCGGAATTCCCTAACCCCTAGACCCCTAAACACCTAAACCCCTAAACCCTAAACCCTAAACCCTAAACCCTAAACACCTAAACCCCTAAACCCCTAAACCCTTCCTAAATGAACTTTGGCTGGATGATCGACGCTGGGTTTAGGGTTTCATGGTTCAGGTTTTGAGGGTTTAGGGTTTTAGGGTTTAGGGTTTAGGGGCTTAGAGTTTTTTTTAGGGTTTAGGGTTTTGGGGTTTAGGGTTTCAAGGATTTAGGGTTTTAGGGTTTAGGGCTTTGGAGTGCCAAATCGTGGACCTTCATGTCTGCCCCAACCATACCGAGGGTCCAAGTTTCTAACCTGATGGGTACTGTTGATGACATAAACCCTGCATTACCTAAAGGGCCCTACACTATGGGAATTATGGTATGTTCCTTATTATGGGTGATGCAGGATTTATATCATCAACCGTATCACACGGTATGGAGCATACAGAGGGACACTTGGCCTGTCAATAGACCCGGAGTACTGATACGGTTGATGATACGAATCCTGCATTGGCCATAATAAGCAATATTCCATAATTTCCATAGTTTCGGGTCCTTAAGGTAATGCAGGATTTATATCATCAACCATACCTTGCCCCCAAAGCCCGGAACCCTAAACCCTAAAACTAAACCCTAAACCCTAAACCCTAAAAAAGTACGGATACCTTGCCCCCCAAAGCCCGAAACCCTTTCAACCCTAAACCCTGCAATCCTCAGCCCCACTCTCCCAGAGGCCTAGACCCCAGGCCATGAAAAAGCCTTAAACCCTGAAATGCAGCGAAACCTCGAAAGCCCTGCGTGCTTAGGGTTTAGGGTTTTAGGCACCGTGCTAAATTCGAGAGCCCGGGTGGCCATGATCTTAAGCTTAATATGGTGGATAGACACAAACTTGTGCTGCAAAGATTGCAGAACAAATGAGAGTTTGAGTATTCTGGTCTGCACTGGAGAAATCAAACTTTGATATGTTGCATGGTCATGAAATCGCGTTTGCAAACTGAAATCAAGCTTTGATCGTAGCAATTTGGCTTTTCATAGTTTGCCACTGCAGCGTCCTTCTTGTCATTCAGAATGCCAAGCAGGCGAGTTTCTCCGCATCTTTAGTTGCTTGACATGCCCTGACAAAACGCGTGGATGTTCACAAAGAGTGGCAAGCAAAGCAGAAACAATCGAATAAAATTGCCTTGAAATGGAATGGGCCATTTTCGAGCAAAAATGCCTTAAAATATAGAATGGTCAAAAAATTATAAAATGACCTTAAAATATAAATATAAATCATCTTTCTGCAAACGATGAGGTCCAAGGATCGGCGCGGGGCGCCCGCGCCACCGTGACAGGGGCAGGTGCCCCAAGGGGTCCTGCAAGGGCTCCTTTAGGGCTTCCTCTCACGGTTTGGTGTTCCTTTGGGGGTTTTCTTTTCTTTGGGGTGTCTACACATGTGTTCTTTGTGGTCGCGTTAGGGTTTAGGGGTTTACATACGGTCCTAGAGGGGTTTATGCTTGGTTTTGGGGGTCATGGTCGTCGTGGTGCTCTATCAGGTCCCTTTCGCGGGGGGTTCCTTCCGGAACTTGCACTCTTCAACCCCAAACATCCCCCTTTGAAGGACTGGGCATAGGGCCCTGCCTATTTCAGATTTCAATATGAAGGAGCCCTTCAAGGAACCCCCTGAATCAGGGAACCCCTGAAAGGAGCCCTTAAAAGAACCCTTAGAGGAATTCTTTGAAAGAGACCTTAACGGGATCCTTCCTTCAAGGAGCCTCTCTGAGGCGCAATTCAGGGTTCCTTCAAGGGTTTAGGGAGTTTTTGGATTCCCCGGTACTTAAACATTAAACCAAAACCCCAAAGCCCCCAAACCCTAAACCCTAAACCCTATGGGTCCTAAGCCACTAAAGCAGCCTTAGGGTACTAAAAGTCGGGTCGTAGCCCCTTAGCCCTAAGGGTCCGAAGGACCTAGTAATCAGGTACTTGGGTTTAGGATGGTAGTTCTGTAGGTTAGTATTTTGGGAGAGTATATGATTATTAGGTACTTGGACCCTAAACCCTAAACCCTAAACCCTAAACCCTTAGGGTAAGAGGAACCCCAAGTCGTGAAGGAGTTTCCTGGTCGGCTGCGTGCCGGGGCGATGTTCAATCCCATCATCTTCCAGGCCGCTTGGGGTGTGTTTTTTTAATGTTTTTCTTTTTGATTTTTTATGGTTTCTAGTGTTCTTAGGGTGTGTAGGGTTTTTAGGGTTCTTAGGGTTCCCAGGGTTCTTAGGGCTGTAGGGTTTTTAGGGTTTGGGGCTTTGGGGCAGGGCTTTAAGACAAGGGTTCCTAATGGGATTTTGGGCTTTGGGTTTAGAGAGAGTTTGGGGTTTCGGGATGCAGGGGTCTAGGGTTTAGGGTTCGGGGTCTGGGAGTTTAGGCTCCAAGGCATTTTCCTGGAGCCCTTCGGAGTTCTAGGAGGGCGTAGGGGGAAAAGGTTTGGAAGAATCAGAACAAAAAAGCCCTAAACCCCTAAACCCCTAAACCCCTGAACCCTTAAACCCGAAACCCTAAACCCCAAATCCTAACCCTTATATTTCTAGATCTCCCACGAGGCCCTTTTTTCTAGTTATGGTTCCTTGTGTTACAATCGGAGACTCAACGGGGAGGGGGTCTTAATTCTAGACTACTGGGAATCCTCGGTTTAGGGCCTTATTAGGGTTTGCCGTGTGGGTACATGATCCCGTCAGGATTTCCTGCCACTTGTCATAGTTTTGACATCCATTGTTACATACCTGTGAAGTCGACAGAGCATTCGTCTGGCTTTTGCGTTTAGGGGTTAGGGTGTAAGGGTTAGGGTTTAGGGTTTAGGGTTTTGTGGGTACACCTGGAATCCCACCAGTGACTTCGGTCCATGTGCTACTTGGACCTGAACAGCTGTAGATCTCGCAGGCAGAGCTTCTGCTGAAGGCGCAAGGTGTTTTGATGCCCTTGTATGGCCTAAACTTGTATACTGTTCCTTAGACCCTAACCCGTAAACCTTTTTGAACCAAGTCTGTACACGGTTCAGGATCGAGGTAGGCCCCAAAAGCCTACATGTTAAACCTGCATCCTTCAACACATGTCACGTAAACCCTTACACCCTTAAGCCCTAAACCCTAAACCCCTAAACCCCTAAACCTTAAGCCCTAAACCTAAACCCTAAACCCCTAAAGCCCTAAAGCCCTAAACCCTAAGCCCTAAGCCCCTAAACCCTATACAGTACCCCTAAACCCCCTAAACCCTGAACCCTGGCTCTAAAACTCCACCCCCGATGTCCTCTGCAAGGCACCAAGGGCCTCCTACAGCAAGACCTCCTTCCCCAGGAATCTCTGTGTCTTGTCTCTTGGGTTTAGGGTTTAGGGTTTAGGACTCAGGGTTTAGGGTTTAGGGCCTAGGGTTTTAGGGTTTAGGGTTTAGGACTCAGGGTTTAGGGTTTATAGGGTTTTGAGGGCTTTAGGGCTTTAGGGCTTTAGGGTCGTAGGGTTTAGGGCAAGACCTCCTTCCCAGGAATCTCTGTGTCTTGTCTCTTGGGGGTGGAGGGTTTAGGGGTCCTTAGGTTATGGGTTCCGAGCCAAACCCTAAATCCCAAACCCTACCTTAACGTATGGGCTCTGATAAAAAACCCTAAAGCCCTCAACCCTACCTTAACTTATGGGTTCCGATAAAAAACCCTTATAAGCCCTAAACCCTAAAGATTCCTTACAGGGTGTTTCCAAAAAGTCTCTTCGACGTGGCTCGGAAGATGGTTGGAGCTTGTTGTGGTGTACGGAGGTTCAATGGTTGCAGGCTTTGAGTAAACCCTAAGCCCTAAACCCTAAGCCCTAGACTTAAACCCTAAACCGTGGTTTAGGCTGTGAGGTTTTAGAGTTCAAGAGCTCCATGGTTTTGCATGCCTTGGGTTTCGTACGGTTTAGGCTTTGGGTTTTGTAGGGTTTAGGGTTTAACGATGCAGGGCCGTTTGCCTGCGCAGTGCTCTGTTTCCTAAAACCCTGAACCCCTAAACCCTAAATCCTCAACCCTAAATCCTGAACCCTAAACCCTAAATCCTAAATCATAAACCCTAAACCCTAAGCCCTAAGCCCTAAACTCTACACCCCTGAACCCTAAACCCTAAAAGCCCTAAACCCCTAAACCTCTAAACCCTAAACCCCTAAAGCCCTCAAGCCTAAACCCCCAAACCCTATACCTTAAACCCTAAACCCCTAAACCCTGAACCCCCAAACAGTAAAACCCTAAACCCTAAACCTTACACCCTAGACCCCGAAACCCTACACCCTAAAACCCCTAAACCCTAAACCCCGAAAGCAAGACCCAAAACCGCGGAGCCCAAACAACCCTACGCTATGAGCGAGCTCCGAAGCAATGAGACCCAGAGCAGCAAAAGGCCATCTGAATCCCAAACGATTGGGATTTTTGGGTTTAGGGTTTAGGGTTTGGGGAATACGATGTTCGAATGAGGATTTTGGGGACCATGCTTGTAAACCTGCAGCCAGGAAGCCTCAACTTAAACCCTAAACCCTAGTATAGGATGATGATGATGATGATGATGCTTATTGCTATTATTGTATCAGCTTGTTGCTGTTATTAGTACAGACAAGATTCTTGTGATTAGTTTTGCTTTTAGCCATAGCCCCTTAGAGACAAGCACGGAACCCTTAAACGAAGCCTGAAGGCCATCCAGAAAGGCACCTTAAAAGGAGTGCGCTGAGCGACCCTTCCCAGGGTGTAGTTCAGTGTTTCCCCTAAGGGTTCAGTGTAGTGAGCGGTGCAATGTTTAGGGTGGTTCGGGATAGTAATTATGTGGGGTAGTTTCTGGGAGGAGCTATTCGGGATATGAGGGTTCCTTGAATTAGGGACCCTCTGAATTTAGGGGATTGTCTAAGCGATGATCTAAAGACTGTAAGGTTATTTCAGAGATCACTTAAATGAAAGACAATATTATATGACTGTTGAAGAGATCATCTAAAGACTATAATAATATGATTACCCAGACCCTCCATCTACCCTCAATTAGGCCCTAAATACCCTTAATTTGGGACCATATACCTCTATTTGANNAGGGTACTTGGAGGGTCCTGGTACTGAAATTATGACTGAACTTATGGGGTACTTGGTACCCCAGCTCTAGGGCTCGGGTTGAACCACTTGCCTCCCAGGTACGATCCCATGGAATCCGATGATTTCACCAGGTCTGTGCGTGTTTTTTTTTTGTTTTTGTCCTTGAGCGGGGGGGGGGGGGGG